>NQII01000368.1:0-16933 GCA_002778355.1 Clitarchus hookeri | reverse complement strand
TTCCCCGATGCATAGTATTCAGCCCACCAGCCCTTCAGACCTACGACTTGCAGGGGGGCTCAGTCTCGCCAGTGTGTGTAAATAACTATGTGACATTCAGACCAATAAAATACTGGTGTGTTAAATAATGGAGAATACGAGTATTTGTTTACCCCTAACGCAACAACCCCAGGTGCCCTTAGTCTGCACCGAAATAATTTAACTATATAAACTACTAGCCACCACTCTGTACAACTCAGGTGGCCTAGTACCGACAGTCTTGTATAAGTTTTTTAATGTGTTTAATATGCCACTATTTTATTAGGTTGGAGCCTTGACGGATTGTTTGACTGTCTCTGCCAAAATTTAAATCTTTTTAATAGTAATTTTAATATGTTCCTTTTTTATGAAGGGGAGGCTTTGCTGGGATTAAACAGCTGCCTTCCTTTCTAGTTGCTCAAGTATTCGTATCTTGTCAGTTTTATAATAATTTTGTTAATCATGTTGTCATTTAATAATGTTTTCATTTAAAGTTCATGCAAATTATATTATTAAAAACTGTGATAAATTTATAAATTTTAAATGAATCAAGAAGGCATTTTGATTGTAATGCTTTTGCATAATTTAATGTCATGTCGGATAGCTCAAGGCTGCCTTGGAGAGTTTTGGTGTATAATTATTTGAAAATGTATAATTTTTAATTCATTCTTGTCAACACTATTGGTGCTACAGCACAAATAATTTCTGCGTGAACTCAGCTATATATTTTTCTCATATGTGCATTGTCATATTAGTTGCATTAAATGGCTGAGGTCGGGTTTATCTGCATGCTCAAAAAAAATGTATTTACTACGTGACCTCGAGTTTGAAGCCTATGAAATTATGTCTGTAGTTAAGCCGTGCCGAGCTGCGGTGGGTTTATGGCGTCAACAAGGTCTGATGGCGCAACCCTCTTGAGCACGGTCCCGGTGAGGGTCACCAATGGTCCACCTAAAGTTGATAAACTGTGCCTTGTAGCGTTGCAATACCTAGCTCCTTTGACATCCCTTGAACCTGTCAGTATTTTATATTTATTTATCACAGGGAGTAAAATAGCTAGCCTACGTTTGAGTTCCAAGGACATTCTTTTGAAAGCCGCAGCAATTAAGTGTGAGGGATTCATACTGCAATTACTCCGTGAAGAAATCACGTCATTGGAAGGCGGCACTTTTGTGGGCTTCAAATGTAGGGTGATAGAGACATTGTTTCCCCCGTCAAGCATATTTGTGAACATGGCTATATTTATAGATACCAAAGACCGGGCGAGCTTATGTATGAATTTGTATATTCTATATGCGCATTTCATGACGCATTGTGCTTACAAATGAGTAGACGGGAACTGGTTAGTGTTGTTATAGATAATGTGGCTCCGCAAGTGCCCGCTCAATGCACATTGGGCATGTAATTTTCGTGCGCTACGTCATTTAGCTGTAGAAGTGCAAGGCTGTATTGTAGCCTGTAGCGAGTGTCTTGCATGTTTTCCACCTGTGGTATGAGCCGGCAGCGACTGTAACTCTGTGCATACAGGTTCGAGCAACGCGGATTGTCCGTGCGGTGCAGTAACTCTGCTGCTCGGGGACACTTAGCAAAGGATTGTCGGAATAGCAGGCATACGATGTCTGGAAGAAAGTGTTTTCGTTACTGCGAGCTTGGGCATCTGCGTAGGACTTTTCCAAAGGCGAGAAATGAGGATTGGCTGGAAATCGGCATGAGTTTTCCAGTCAGGCAAAAGGTAAAGTCTCGCATTCAATTAGGAAGTATACAGTGCTAATCATCTGTGGTGAGACGAATTTTTCGGCCTTAGTTGACACTGGGGCTACCCATTGTGTTCTGAGTAACAATTTTTTGAAACATCTACTGGATTTGAAGATTGTATCCAAATGGAGTGGTATGTGTATGTATGAGAAGTATTAACGTATGGCTAATGGTGACCTCGTTAGGAGCAACATTGTTGTGAACATACATTTCAAAATCGGTAGGTTTTCCTGGACATTTCCCTTTTGGGTTTTTTTTCCAGATTTTTCCCATGACGTCATTTTAGGGCTTGAAATCTTAGGGAAAACTAGGGCTTCGCTTGATCTGGACAAATTCTACGTGTCCGTTGGGCTTGCTCCGAACATCCGAATTGGTCTTCAGTTCGATGCGTTCCCGGAAGTGTTTTCATCTTTACTTGACACCGACATTTAAAATGTCCCTGCCCCCCTTCACAAGCAGCAAGCCTTTTGGGAGATAATTGACAAGTTGCTAGAAGCTGGCGTTATTGTTCCATCCTCGTTAGACTATTGTTCACCCGAGTTTTTGGTGCGCAAGAGGGATAACNGCTGGCGTTATTGTTCCATCCTCGTTAGACTATTGTTCACCCGAGTTTTTGGTGCGCAAGAGGGATAACGACAAGTATCGTTTGGGGATTAACCATTCGCTGGTGAATAAGAAAATTCATAAAGACCCTTTTCCGCTGCCTTCTATTGATAGCACCCTTCAGCACCTGGGCAAAGCCTGCGTGTTTTCAGTGTAAGAACTCTTTCAACAGTGTTTGCTGGATCCTTCATTTAGGAAATATAGCTTTTAGCACGTAAACGGAAAATAATCCTTTCAGTTTATGATTGATCTAGCAACTGTGTCAAGCCAATCGAAATCTTGGGGAACGAAAGCAGCCGATGTCACCTGGAAAAATGTACAAATGTTAAGATTATTTACATATGTTTAATTAGTTGTGTTTACTGCTTGACTAATCATTTGAAAAAATACGTGCTATCTTAGAGAATGGGAAGCCAATGCCAACATTGGGCATTTACGTCAATCAATCTTGACAGGTTACATAAAGCGATTTCAACAATCTCTTCCATGAAATAAAACATGACAGTAGTAGGGTTATGCCAGTTGTGGAACAAGGTTTAAGGGAGTGGCATCATGGCAGCATCCACAAACTTGACATTTCGAAGTTTTTCACTAAAAACGTCCAGTTTATCCCTCAACATCGACCATTTTCTCTTTGAAATCGGTCTTTTACACTCAAAATTTCAGTTTTTTTTGTCTAAAAGGTTTCCTATTTTTTCAAACATTTGTCGAAAAAGTGCTTACTCCTGAAAGTGGCTGACTGATTCCTCATTGGGGCTGATTTTCCACAATAGTGGTTAAAACATCAGCCACAACTATGAATCTGAGAAGCCGATAAAAACAATAGTGTTAACTGTATATCACTGGACTCGTATTTTCCAGGCACATACTATCTTGATGTCATATTGATTATGTAACCCAATGTCAGGACAACCATATTGGATTTAAAAGGTATGCCCCCACCAGCTGCCCAGCACCATCTCCCATACCACTCTCGCGGGTCAGGCAGCTGGCCGATCTTGTCAAATCAATCGTAAAACGATCAGACATCTAGGAATCGATGCATTTATAAATAATTCGAATTGTTATTTATTAAATTTATCATTTGAAAAATGCCAAAATAAAAAAAATACAGTAAAATGCATTGGGAATCAAACTTTTAATGCAAAATCGGCTATAAAAGTTAAATTACGTAAATTTTACACTTTCCCATGACACTTGGTAACATTAAAAAACATTACTATGTAGGTATGGGGATTTGAACCCACAACCTCTCGAACCAAAGTCGGGTGCTCTAACCATTGAGTCACTTAGGTAACAAAAGAAAATAATCTTAAATTTGTCACACTAGCTACTAACAAAGAGGTTGCCCTCGTATATTTTCATTAGTATATTACATGTTTTGTTACATATTTTTTAATAAATAAATATATGGCTCATTACTAAATTTATTGGAGAGCTTTTTCAGTTTAAATTCATTGTATTTACTATTGGGCAAATTTTTTAAAGGAATATGTTGCATTAAAGACGTTTCGTTATTTTCAGTCGGGTTCTGATTCATATGTTTCTATGCTCACATTGATTGTTTTCATAGATTGTTTTTAATTTAATATGTAACATACCACATGTTTTTGCAAGTTAGGTTGTAAGCAAGTGAGTATGTACAGGCATTTAAGTAGGCGAATACAATTCTCGAACTCTTAGGGTCAGCCTCGTAAAATTCAGCTGCCACTGCCACTGTCAAACAAACCTTCCTAACTGGAACCCAGCTCCTTACATACTCGCAAGCAGCTACCATGATATTCAATGTTCCACCCACCATAACTGAAGTTTACAGAATCTATAGAGTTCAGAACAGCCGAAACACAAACATCCCTGCCATCTGTCAAACTAACATAACTTAACATACAAAATCCCACCCCAACATAACCTAACCAAAGGCCAGAAAAAATCTAAAATATCCTGACATAACCTAACCTACCATTGTCCAGATATAAACAATACTAAATCTAAGCACTCACATGTCCTACATGTCCTGCAATATTTCAGCCACTTAAGAAAATTTGACTTGTCCAGACATCAGAAACGCACTTCATACAGACTGCGGCCAATCAGTACTTCGAGTAACATTCACCTTACCCTTACAAATAAACAGTCGGATCAAGCAGAATTATATTTAAAATCCAATGTAGCCAAATATAAAGTCAGACACCATCACATCTACCCAAGGAACCATACATTCAAGGCCAGCCCATATCACAATAATCTTTACCATCTGTCAACATAACATAATTAATTAATACCAGACCACCCAATGTACCAGCCATGACATTTTATATGTCCCAAGAATAACTCAATTCAACCATACCACCCAACATGCCAATCATATCACTCATCATTCCTCAAGTGTACCAAGTAACTATAGAGTTCAAACCAGCCCATAACGTAACACCCATTACATATGCTCTGCCAATCTACACCATAGCCCCTAATGACCTAATGACCCATAAATTACCTCTAATCTTAGTGCATGTGGTGCTGATTTTGGTGCCGATTGTGGTGCAAATGCTGATTGTGGCATGTGTGGTGCTGACTGTTGCACGTGGTGTGCACGTGCTGCTGATTGTGTTACATATGGTGCTGACTGTTGCAGGTGGTGCTGACTGTTGCATGTGGTGCTGACTGTTGCATGTGGCGCTGATTGTGGCGAATGTGGTACTGATTGAAGTGCATATGTTGCTGATTGTGGTATGTGTGGTGCTGATTGTGATGTATGTGGTGCTGATTGTGGTGCATGTGGTGGTGATTGTGGTGCATGTGGTGGTGATTGTGGCGAATGTGGTACTGATTGAAGTGCATATATTGCTGATTGTTGTATGTGTGGTGCAGATTGTGGTGCATGCAGTGCTAAGTGTGGTGCATGTGGTTCGCAAGTTAAAATTAATCCCCTCTATTTTAAAATACAATTATGTAGTCCTACCTCCAAAGCTGAAATGGGGACATTTTATTTAATAATCTCGCTTTAAAAAGTATACATCCAGGTCCCTTGGTATATTTAATCACTTCCTGGGTAAACTGTATTTGCATTTTGTTCTAAAAGTGACTAGAACTACAGCAGGCCCCCACCACGCTTCGCAATTGATCTATGCACAACTTGGACTATGTATTTAAAAATGCAGCAACATGGCAGGGCCCCACCATGATTCCCAATCGGTCGTTGTGCGACTTGAACTTTGTACAGATTGTCCACGGAGGGACAAAAGGAAAATAGTTCCAAAATCTGATATAAGCTAGAAACTCACCTGCTTTGTTCCATGCTGTATTGTGAATTTGCTGTGTATGATTCCGAGTGCTTCTCGTCTACTGTCATCTTGAGTCTATCAACAAGTTCATTTGGGTCTTCGGGAAATTGGTAGCCAGTATTCTCAGCATCTTCTGCCTTCTTCATGACATTTGTTGAAGTAAATGTGTTGGAGGGGTGTGTCAATGCATCGAGAAAATCGCCATCATCGTCTTCAGCACTTTCACTGTCTTCATTTTCATTTTCATTAATGCTCTCTTCATAGTCATCTTCACTTCCTTTTTTGTATTCTATATAAAAATTTGCTTTTCTTTGGGGCAGGAGTTATATGCTCTTCAGTATTTAGAACCGACGAGTATTAATTTTGAAGTTCGTCGACTACACGGGAATATCTTACAAGTGTACATTATACACACACCGCTTTTATTGAACACATTTCATCTTTAGCATTAACTGTCTCGTTATAATTGCCTGCGGAATCGGTACCCATCGATGTAGCAAGAGGTATTGCCGACAACACTTGCTGACTCCCAGCAGACCAATCCTTGCCGATCTCGGTATGTTCTTTCAACGTATCACATTGCACAAACTGTATGGGATCAATGGCGTAATACTTCATCGGGCGAAAATGACTCCTCGTACAGATTGTTCTCTCACGCCGACGAGCATTTTGACCATAGGTGAAAACTCGACTGCAGAATCGGCACTGGCGACAACCAGTTAGCGATGATGCAGATCGCAGCTCCATGAAGGCAGGCCTTCGTATTCGCAATTCATCTTCGTGGTATTACGAGAGAGCGCTTCCAAGTCGATGTTCACCTCACGGTGTCAGAATGTCTACTGTAATTTCTTTTATATACAAACACGATTCTTTTTTTTCACCCAGTAAAGAGCATAGTTTGTGTCCAAAAAAAGCCTTCCACCATAAAATTTATGTGTTAAAATAATATGGGAATACTCAGAGAAAACCCACATTCTTGTTTACCCCCAGAAGAAAACATGCAAATAATTACATAGTAAGTTATTTAAATATGCTCGTTATCATATATATTATTTTAAAATAATTTTATATTCCCATATTTATATGTACATAATTATGTATAAAACTAATTTGAAAAACTGAGTTATATATTTTAATACTTATACATAATTAGGTATAAAATTAATTAAAAATAATTTCTTATTTACATATTTATAAATTTATACATTATTATGTATAAAATTAATAAAAATATTTTTTTGTTTTTTATATTTATGTATACATAATTATCTGGGAGTTTTTTCTCAGAGTGCTCACAATTGGCATAACCCTACTACTCAAGACCATGAACAATTCTTTAAATACTGTCTCTCGATTAAATAATTCATTGCATACGATTTCACGATACATCACTTAAATCAAAGATGTAAATACAGTTTCCAGCCAATAACAAATGTCGCTGTGCTCTGATTGGCTACTTCGACTTGACTCGTACCTAAGATACAAAATGTAATTGTATCTAAGTCAAGAACGCACACTGCAGCCATAAACCAATACAGCCACTGCAAGCCTGGGCAAGTCCCTCAGCGCGGACGAAATACAGGTCTGTGAGAGCCCTTGTCTTCCCAGGCGGTAGTCAATATTAGGGTCTGGGTTAGAGGCATTTATCCCGTCCTGCCCGGGCCGTCATTCATATGGCAGTCTACTCGACATGCACGGCCCTTGGTTACATAAACCAATACAGCCGCTGCAAGCCTGGGCAAGTCCCTCAGCGCGGAGGAAATACAGGTCTGTGAGAGCCCTTGTCTTCCCAGGCGGTAGTCAATATTAGGGTCTGGGTTAGAGGCATTTATCCCGTCCTGCCCGGGCCGTCATTCATATGGAAGTCTACTCGACATGCACGGTCCTTGGTTACATAAACCAATACAGCCGCTGCAAGCCTGGGCAAATCCCTCAGCGCGGAGGAAATACAGGTCTGTGAGAGCCCTTGTCTTCCCAGGCGGTAGTCAATATTAGGGTCTGGGTTAGAGGCATTTATCCCGTCCTGCCCGGGCCGTCATTCATATGGCAGTCTACTCGACATGCACGGCCCTTGGTTACATAAACCAATACAGCCGCTGCAAGCCTGGGCAAGTCCCTCAGCGCGGAGAAAATACAGGTCTGTGAGAGCCCTTGTCTTCCCAGGTGGTAGTCAATATTAGGGTCTGGGTTAGAGGCAGTTATCCCGTCCTGCCCGGGCCGTCATTCATATGGCAGTCTACTCGACATGCACGGCCCTTGGAAACATTATATCATATTTAAAACACACTACATTAAGAGTTATATTCAGTTGTAATCCCATTTATCTTCACATTATTTTGTGATGGAACGAACATCTACTTCTTATACTAATAATCGACAGAATCATATCGATTCCTACAAAGTTGGTATATAGCTCAGTATTTATTTGATCTTATATATTTCTTGTTTACTTACAATTTTTTGTAAAATTATAGGATGTTTACAAGAGTTATTTTGGGTTCAAACAAAAATACATTTTTAAATAATTTACATGTATATGCTAAAATCTTTTACTTTATCAAAAAAATTAAACTAATTTTTAATCATTGTAATAAAAAAATTTTAATTTACAGATATTAAACATACAAGATAATATTATCTTTATTATTAAACATAATAAAGCGCTATCTATAAAGTGTAGTTAAATTCATCGCAATTTAAATGTATTTGAAAATCTTTTAATAAAATAATAAATTAAGGTATGTATATATTTATATATTCCCAAAATTAAACTGATTATAAATACATTAAATAGCAACAAACGAATTATGGGGAAATAATTCGCATTTTCGATGGCCCCAGAATAAAGCACTATTGCACGAAAATGGTTGTTATAGAGGATATAAAGCGACGACTATTAGTATAGACTATAGCAACGTCTGAAACCATAGTTTTGGTAAAATNCGCTGCAAGCCTGGGCAAGTCCCTCAGCGCGGAGGAAATACAGGTCTGTAAGAGGCCTTGTCTTCCCAGGTGGTAGTCAATATTAGGGTCTGGGTTAGAGGCAGGCCGGGGCCGTCATTCATATGTCAGTCTACTCGACATGCACGGCTAGTATATAGCTCAGTATTTATTTGATCTTATATACTTCTTGTTTACTTACAATTTTTTGTAAAATTATAGGATGTTTACAAGAGTTATTTGGGTTCAAACAAAAATACATTTTTAAATAATTTACATGTATAATGCTAAAGTCTTTTACTTTATCAAAAAAATTAAACAAATTTTTAATCATTGTAATAAAAAAAATTTAATTTACAGATATTAAACATACAAGATAATATTATCTTTATTATTAAACATAATAAAGCCCTATCTATAAAGTGTAGTTAAATTCATCGCAATTTAAATGTATTTGAAAAATCTTTTAATAAAATAATAAACTAAGGTATGTATATATTTATATATTCGCAAAATTAAACTGATTATAAATACAATAAATAGCAACAAACGAATTATGGGGAAATAATTCGCGTTTTCGATGGCCCCAGAATAAAGCACTATTGTACGAAAATTGTTGTTATAGAGGATATAAAGCGACGACTATTAGTATAGACTATAGCAACGTCTGAAACCATAGTTTTGGTAAAATAGGTTTCAGAAAACAAAGTTTGTGTAAGTTATATTCGCCGCCAAATTGAGATTTCGCTATATCACGAAACCGAGGTTTGTAATTCAAGTTTCGCGTCGAATCTTAGGTTTCCTGTGCGGCACGAACATGAAACGTCGGTTTCATTAGTAAATACGGTATGAAATGTACAACTAGCAGTACGTTCATACTTTTAGCTGAAACCTNTTCATTAGTAAATACGGTATGAAATGTACAACTAGCAGTACGTTCATACTTTTAGCTGAAACCTCAGTTTCGGAAACTAACTTTCCAAACTAAGGGTTTAATTAAGTGTTAATACTGTAATACGAAACTGAGTATTTGAAACTTGTGATTTGTGTGATATTTTATGACGAAAATCACTAGTATCTAAACAATGAAAAAAAAAAAAAATAATAATCTGTATAGCTATGGTGATACGAGAAATAAATACATTTAACAGAAAATCATAAATATGACCAAAATTTATTTAAAGTTGCATACATTCTTCATAAAACATAATTAAAAAATAGTATTTCATACTTTTTAAAAAAATGATACTGAACTTACAATTAATTGCACGTACCTAGTGGTTTCACTTGTTATACTGGCAAGGTTGTAGGCCACCTCGCACACCTTACTTACATTTAATTAAAGCTGCAATAGGGCGCAGTGCCAGAAGTACCCCGAGAGGTAAAGTAAATGAAACACTTGTGGTTAGACAAGATGTTTACTTACGTATTTTGTTACATATACAGTAATTCTGCTATGTCAACTGATGCGAACCAGACACTCTGGTCTCGCGGTGACCAACACTTTTAAATCGGCCTAAGCCATTAACATTAATGAAGTACACATGTAGCACATTAAACCCTGGTTAAAACTGCATGGAGGCAGATGGTCGTTTCCTCAGCACTAAACAAGCAACATGTTCCAGTTAATTACATTGCTATGGAAAACTAAAGTGATTGCAGCAAAAGTTGAATGCGCGGACGAGTGGGGTCCCCACGGAGCGAAACTCCCGGGTCCCCACAGAGCGAAACTCCCATGCTGTGGCTGGCCCGAGTGCTGAAATCAGACTAAAATCATGGTGTCGGCTTCTGCTGAGGGTGGGCGAAGCCAGCACCAAAAATTATGTGAAAATTGACATGTACTCTCTTAAGGCCAATGAATATGCTACACAATACAATTCCCTGCTTAATAACATGTTGGTGACATCCTTGTAATCAATTAAGTGATAATTAATTTTGTGACTGAGACGTTACGGTTGATGTCACTGCACTAGAAACATAAAATAAAAACAATGAGGTCTTGATAGGCAGTCTACAGTGAAAATGTAACACAATTTCCATTTTAAGAATTGAACATAATTACAAATAATGAAATAACTGGTATAACAGTAAACTGAATTTGTATTTCAGCTTTCGGCAGAATTTCTTAAGTGAAATTCAGTTTCCGTTTTTTTCCGCCAATGGGCAAGTCGAAGTGTTTCAGCTTGGGTGGGCTGGATGAGTGCTTCTGTGAAAGGGGTGTAGGTAGCCACGCTCTTTTGAGGTTTAAATAAAAGAATGACCCTAATTAATTTGGCTATGGTGTTTAAACACCATGTACTTCTCTGGGATTTTATTCCCCGCTATTTAGCCGCACTTGGGGTCACGCAGCACTAATATTCCAGTCAGCAGGCCGGTCGACATCACACAGGTTGGAAGGACGCCAGGCTTCGCAGCACGAGCTGTACCGACATTCCCTCCAATTCCTGGAGTACCTGATGGCTATGGCTTTCGGGGGGACACCGTGTTGGACATCTTGTTATTTCCCCCAAACTTCTTGAGGTAAATAAAGCAAGGTGGTCACTTGAGTCACGTAGTACGTAACGACGAGGCGGGTGTATTCCATTCTCACGATATGTTGCTGTTATAGTTCTTACTTTGTGTTTAATTACTGTGATGCTAAGTAGGTTACTTTTGCAAGAAGTGAGTTCTCAATTAGGATCGCCGCGCTATGATTAAGAAGAGGGCGTAGGCAGATAACATTTTACTTTGTGAGTCTGTGAAGACGCCGCATTTTGCAAAGGCGCTGCTTAGCGCCAGGCACCACATTATCGCCGATGACGTCTTTGGCAAACGAGATGACGCCAACCCAGTTACTAAGCCGGAGGGGCACTATTTGTTTCTAAATATAATGCAAAGAGTAGAACAAGTGTTTTTCTTCACAATTTAGCACCATTGCAAGAGCGATGGCAATTATTTTAATAAATATGGTATAAACCAGAAGTCCTAAGCCTCACTTACTGACACTAATGCCAGAGAACTGTAATAAAAGGTAATTATGCTGGGATTTATTAGTTAGAAGTAGCAAACCTTGACTGTTCTTTGCTTTCTAGTCACTTAAAATATAATTGCAAGTGTCAGTGATTTTCTTTTTTTCACTCAATCGGGATATATAGTAGTGCAGTAGACACGAGAAGAAGATAAACTATTGGGGATACTAACACTTCAATTTTGCATCTTTCTTAACACATTTTTTTTTTAAGTAGCAAACATTTTTTTTTTCAACTAAATATTTCAGATTTTTTTGTCCCCTAATTGCATACTGTAAGGATGATGGTTAATTTAAAGTAATGAGATTCCAGCTCAAGATTAATGCAGTTATTTGAGAAATTTATTTTCAATTTTTAATAAAGAGTTAGCACTTACTTTTTCTTCCTACATCTTTGAATTTACCCTTTCCCCCATTTTTTCAAGTATAAATGTATAATTTTGGAACCCTTTACAATATCTTTTATTCCCATTAGTTCTGTAGTAAGGATAAGTAATTTCCTGTTTGATCCTGCATTTATCCTGTGTGAAATATATTTTGATGAGTGCTGGTTGTAGTTCTGAAAGTGTCTGTGTCACCACACTAAGGGAAAGTGTCACTACACATCACACTGACTTGTAACTACCCACAAAGTCCTATTCCAAATCCTGAGTTATGTAATAAAGAGAGAAAGTCCTACAGAACACCACATAAACCACATTGAGTGTTATACATTGCCCAGTCTGATTATTCGCATACCTGTACATACAAATGTATTAAATAAACAAATTACTACTAAATGTTTTCACCTTTTACCAATCTTACCATTTACCCCTGCAATTCAATATATGGTAGAACAGCTAACACCTTCCACAGAGCTGCTGCCAATATTTCACTGTCATTGTTATCAGCATATTCATCAGCAGTGTCCAAATCTGGAATCTACATCCAAGCAAGTAATAAATTAAGTACATTGACAGTCCCCAGCTATCACACTCTTCACCAGAAATAGGGTTATGTAGTTTATCAAAGCAATTTATGTTGAACATGCAGTGCTACAAATGTATAAATGCATGTATACACTTATTATAAGTATCTTCTGCAAAGAAAGTCACCTAGAAAGTCCACTATTAATTTAGTTAATGTTGACTTTAAATAATATCGTACTGAAAATCGTCAAACCTGCATCTTTAAAGCATTAATCTTACAGCACAACACAAAAAAAGTACAGTACTAATTGTTTGGAATTACAACAAAGGAGATGTAATTTATTACTGGTGTTCCATGTTATTCATCAAGTTATAAACAGGAAGAAGTACATTCCTGTCAAAATACATAATTATTGTGAACATGGGATGAAAAAAGAGGTGACTTTAGCAAAGATATACATAAAACTCTCATGCTTGATAATTAGGTTCCATATTCACATATTCATAAGTATAATTTATTTACTTACTTTTTTAGTGTACACTATAGATTCCCCTGATCGTGACAATGACAATTTTTGTTATAAATTTACGGAGGTCAGTAAAGTACATGTACTGCTGATTAAAGTCATTGGCAATAAACAAAAACAGGTATGCAGTAAAACTATCTAAAATAAGTGTCTTCTGGAGAACTTCTTAAGCTGGTGAAGTTACTTTTTTGTTACTCATAAACAAGTGAAAAATAATATAAATTTATTAAACAGGAAAACATTTAAAAAGGGAACTTCTTAATACAAGTTTTTACTGTTTACTTTACTTGCCATCCAACATACAATCATCAATTTATGAAAATACATAAAATGTTAAGAAGGAACACAATCAATATTAAAATAATACTGTGACGTGTGCTGATGTTCTTACCTTAGGCTTATCGACATACATATATAACATTGCTGTACCATAGGGGTAATGCATGTGGAGTCTAACAATTGAAGATGAGTTTTTGGCAAAGCTGTTGGCCGACGATCAAGTACTCTTTAAAACTTTCTCTAGAATGAGTAAAAACTGTTTTAATTATCTTCTGGGAAACACTGCACCAATAGTAAAAAAATCAGACACAAATTGTCGATCAACAATACCACCAAAAGTTAGATTATTGGTACCACTGTGGTTTCTGGCGACGGGTGACAGCTACAAATCTCTAATGTATCTGTTTAGAATTTCGTCGTCTATTATTTCAATGATTGTCACAGAGATGTGCCAGTCTATCATCGAAGTTGTGCACGATTTTGTGATGGTAAGTTGGACTATATTAATACAATATATTGCAAGTGAACATGTCTTATTTATCTTCCATCAGCATATGACAACCAACAATCATTGATAAATATTGTTACGTTTGCAACGAAAATAGTTTTTTATTATAAACATTATTTTGTGAAACAGAGATGTAAAGTTATAATAACTTCACCACAAAACTGAAACATAACATAAGATACATCATCAAATACTTTGACATATACTAAGTTAGTGTGTTACAGTACAAAAGTTATTCTTTTCTGCAAATCACAAGGAAACATCAGTTTAATCACAGCTGAAAGATATTGGTCTTCATAATTAGCAAGAATCTGTGGACTCGCGCATTTAATAGAAATCTGGTGGTGATGATGGCTGACTTGCAATGTTAAGAAATTCGCCCAAGTCTGTTAAACGACGTTCAGGTGAACCGCCACGTGTTGTACTACAGCTTTCTTGACATGTACTTCGTTCATTATTGTCATTTGATGGCTGAGTAAAGAAAGATGATTAGGCTGAGGATAGTTCTGAACTATCGTAGGTACTACAGAGGTTAGAATGGGAAGAAATACTCACTTCACTATGAACAGACAGTGCAGTGTAGCTTGAGGTTGCAGAAAAGGCTGCTGATGACTGCGAAGGGTATTCTGTAGAAACAGAAAGAGGACAAGTTTTATCTATGTCGTCAAATTCACCCATACCTGCTTCAAATAATAAGTTATTGATCAAATATTTTGTAATTATCTGCGTCCTTGTTGAAAGCTTCCTAATTTCACAAACGACATGCTCACCATAAATTGTACAATTGTGTCTCTTCGTACATTGTTGTAAAATGGTGTAAGCTTCCTCTGCCAGTTTCTCCTCAATACTCTTCCGCTTCCGTGTCCTGTTATCGTCGCCTGTCTTTGTGACTTTCACATTTGCATCTGCTTCCTGACCCTTATTGGGACCTTCTGATGGTTCTGGAGTGTTGGCAGAAGTGTCCACCACCTCACCTTCAGATCATTCCTGCCAACAGACAAAAATATTATTACAAACATAGTACATTCCAGTAATCATTTGTTTCTCATGATGTAACAATCGTTCAAAAATTCTTTTGTTTCAGTTGACACAGATGGAAGATGAATGGAGGCAGTTAACAAACGAATATGAGCAAGCATGTAAGTTACCTCATTGTATCGGCTCTCCTGGTGGAAAGCACATTGTGTTGCAGTGCCTAAATAATGGCGGGAGTACTTGCTACAACTACCAAGGATCGTTTAGGATTATGTTGATGGCGGTGGCTGATAGTAAGTACTGTTTCATGTATGTCAGCATAGGATGCCAGGGTAGAATATCAAATGGCGGTGTGTTTCGTGACCTCTCTTTATATAGAAAGTTTTCACGAAATACTCTGCATCTAACTTCCCCAGAAAATTTGCTGGGAAGGCAGAAACCATCACCATGTGTGCCGATAGTGGACGATGCATTTCCGTTAGAAATAAACATCAATAAGCCCTACCCAGGAATGCATGGAAAAGGATCGCCTAAGAGAATATGCAACCACAGGCTTTCCAGAGGTCGTACAATAGTTGAGAATGCTTTTGGCTTGTTGGCATCTGTTTTCAGAGTTTTTCGAAAACCATTATTACTTCGAGTACAAAATGCCGAAACTGTAGCGACTGCTTGTATATACCATCACAATGTCCTACGCATGAGCTCAAGTTCTAGATCATTGTAAACTCTTCCAGGATCATTCGACGTGGAAACCCAAAATGGAAACCAGGCTGAAGGAGCATGGAGAACTGCAACAGTTTGATATACAGGAATGGTTGATATTCCAAAGGTACTTACTATGTAGGCCCCCAAATTACGCCTAAGAAGTACGGGAATAATTTAAGGAATGCATTCTTTCAGACATCGGAAGACTACCATGGCAAGATATGTATTAGGCATAAAAAATCCGATATATGGATCAGAAACCTTTGTATGTTGGAATATAAAACAATGGCGTAAAAAAAGTTTTTCTAGCTTTGAATTTTTGAGGAATTTTGTTGAATTTGTTGCATTTTTGAGGATTTGTATTGCAATGGTTGGAAATGTTGTTGAATTTCAATTTGAATTGAGGAGGAACCGGTTGTTTCTGGTGTTGTATTAAATGTATATTTTGTGTTAAAATAAACTGCTGTAGCATTTGTATTTAATAAATGGCGTAGGCCCTCTATTATGGAAATGTTGTTTTATAAAGTTAATGTTTAATGTATGTCCATGATAAATAATGGCACATGCAACAATATATATTGACATATGTATATGTATATATATACAAATTAATAATTAAATTTAATCCTAATATAAAAGAATTAGGGTAATGTTATGTTACAAATTTAATATTTAGGTGGAAGCCTACTTTCCAAATTATGTTCTCCGGAAAACTGTTAGAAATGATTTCGCTTCAATTTTATTTTTAATTGTTAATGAAATTAATGTATTCATTCATAATAAATACTTTGCACCGAGCATTGTTGAAAATCATTTGCTAACATTAAAGGTCCGCCAGTTACATTTTTCCCGATTGATAATTTACTCTCCTACTATATCTCGAGTATATAGCAAACCCTTTACATACGAAACATGTTTATAACAAAAACATCTTTAAATTTTGTATGTAACACAAAGCACTTTCTGTTCTTCATAACAAACTATTTTACCTTCTTTTGCTCAAAAACCTACCTATATTCATTAAAAACACTGACAAGGCTCATATTTAAATTATCTTTACAAGTATTCCCATATACAAATGTTTATTTAAAGTTTTAACAAACCACAGTAAATATTCAAGTGACATCACGTTTTTTTGCATGACAAAGAAGCAGTTATAATTTTATTCACATGACATGCAGTACATCGAGTAGGTACATTTCTATATCAGACAAGTTAATTGAAAGTACGAAATTAAAGTTAAGAATATTGCAATGTTTTTATCTCTTTATAAGAAAAGTATACTTATACCTTTTAAATTATACTCATGGGTGTTAGTACATTAGGCTTGAACAAATTAATTATCAAATTACCTTTGTGTCAGAAATCATTTTGAAACAAAGTGCCGTAAATTTTTCGCATGCTAGAACATGCCAAAGAACCAGCTA
>NQII01000367.1:895378-930350 GCA_002778355.1 Clitarchus hookeri | reverse complement strand
AAGGTTAAAACAATATTTTATCTGTGAACTATTTCTTACTAGCTGTTGCCAACACATCGCTGCTCTCACTGTTTTTAATTCGTATTTAATACGAAATGAATATTACAAGTTATAGAAGATACTAAGTTAAAGTTTCATTTATTAAAGAATACAATAATTTAAAGTTAACCACAGTGCTATATATTTGTTTTTACAAGTTATTTAAAACACAGGGTGACATGTAACTCCTAGGGTGATTTTTCAAAGGTTCTTTTCAAAAGTATCGAAGATACCGTGAATGGATTATAGTGAATCAATTATAATTTCAAAGAGCTCGCGGGTATATAACAAAGGCTCCGTCTATTGTATCCATAACATTCATTTTAAGCATTTAACCTAGCCTCGTACTGCGTTTTCGGACTGCCGCATTTAAATAAATACAGAATGCATATCGAAGATGTATACGCTATTGTGGTGAACGATACTATGAAGTTATACCAACAAAAATGAAAGCCTTGGCGTTATTTCCCATGAGTCCATATTGCGCGACTGTATGATTACACGTAATTATGCAATTTGATGTACATAAGTGCTACGCAAATGTGATATAAGTCAGATATTTTATATTCTTACTCGCATATTTGTTAACTTCCCAAAAAGTGTCACGTAAAAGGCAACTTAAAGTCAGACATCGGCTCTATAATGTTTTTATTTTTTTTATTTTAATGTCGAAGTGCAGGTTTTAAAATAAATCTTGAAAACTTCGTCTTAAAGGCCAGTTACATATAACGCGTTACTATATACTTCTTCAGCATAATTTTGTATCGCTTTAAATGCCAGTTCCAAGGCAAACAACATGCATTCACTAATGAAACTGATGTTGAGGCAGGGTTACTTACAAAAAAGTAGTTTTTAATTTTTATATAAATTTTTTTACACAAAAACCTTAAATAATGTTTTTTCTTCAACGTTTTGTATAAATATGACTTTTCAATACAACTATTTCTTATTAACGTTTATTCGTATACCGGCGTGTGTATCATGAGTAGAGGAATCAAGCGGCTTGGGCCACTGCCATCCCCGCGTAGTTGAAGTCTGTGTTTGAATAGAAGTTTGTAACAACCACAAGTGGCGTGAATATTTTGTTTCAAAAAATACTTTAATTTGCTGTATATAAATGTTGGAGCAGCTTACATGCTTATTTTATCTCTAAAAACCACACACACACACACACACACACACACACACACACACACACACACACGCACACACACGCACACACACACACACACACATCCCTGATTTAACCTCGTAACATCGTAGTCACCTTAGCGACTTGCCTACGGACGTCACTACGTCAAACATTGTTAGTTAAGAAAATAATTTTAAATAGCCACATAACATTTATATTAGCCGTGTACTGGGCACAGAATTAACCTCTTAAAATATTATCTCGAGTATACTCTTTCGCGCATGACATGTTGCAAAATACGTATAATCATTGGCGGTGCTGTACAAAGTCAGAAGCTAGCACCAATTCAAACAGCGTATTTTTCCTGGTCAATGCTATTGGCTGCAGCAGGCTCACCAACATTTTCTATTGGTCGCTGAAAGTGCCATTAGCAAATATAAATAATTTTCGTAAGTTCCATGGTATAAGTTATTTTATTACAAGGAATTCGTAGGAAGTCGTCGGACCAAGAATATTCTGTTTTGCAACACCTGGAGAGAAAAGTTAACGTATAAGTTAAGGGATTAATTCGATACAATTGCGCGTGCCTCTAGCACCGACACGATAGTTCCTTTTATTTAGTCAGCTTGTCGAATGTGAAGATGTAAGGATGGATTGCTCAGTGAGGTTATAGCTTGTATTGGAAGGAAGATAGGCTGGGCTTAACGTATCATCAACAATTAGGTCATTAACCCGTTCAGTCAACATGTCCACGAGCATGTACATGTTGCATCTGATTGATATTTATGACGGGTACTGTACACAGCAAGACACCAGTGTCAAATACTTCGAGAGTCTTCTTTGGGGCTAATCTGATATGTGGAATTTTCTACACCTCTTTGGCGTGAATGGTTGATGCCAATATCATCGAGCACATATCACATTGTTCACTGGTTATAAGAAAAACGCCGGATACAAGTACTGCGGGTATCTAAAAATCACGCGAATGCAGAACTTGACCACAGAAATTCATGTGTGACCGAACGGGTTAAAGACGGACCAAGTTGCTCAGAGAAGTAGGAACGGGGAAGGAAACAGACATGGCATGCTGTAAGAAACCATACCTGGGGTGTTATCGGGAAACCATGGGAAACATAAATCAAGATGGCCGGACCGGGAATCGAGCCCATATCCTTCCGAATGCGAGTCCGTGCGGTTTATAACCGTGCCAATTCCTCTTTTGTACGTCAGAATTTGAGTTTATTTGGGCAGCAAACTTTGCGAGGTGGATCAGGAACGAGGCCGTTATCGCCCACGTAAAAACCCAGCACATTCAAATCAACAGAAAGCGGTAGAATGAAAACAAGGCCAAAGCTGANAAAAAAAAAAAAAAAAAAAAAAAAAGAGAGAAATGAAAATGCTAAAAATTTGAAGAGTACTCTAACACAAGAACACTTCAAATAAAGGAGAAACAAGTGTAAAATGACGGAAAAGACAGCAAAGCACATATACATGAAGTACGGTGCTGGGAGGCATGAGCTGGGCGGAGTAGACCGCTGTGTTGCAACCTCCTGTGCCCCCTTGTGACGCGCGGCAGGCTAGCTGCAAGCGAGTCCGCTGGCAAATGAACAAATTGTCTGTTGTTACCAGGCCGCCATCTCAGCTGCAGTTTGCGTCACGCTGAGAAGGTGTGGATGGAGCCTGGTGGGCGGGCACCAACAGCAAAACGATGTGAGTGCACGAGGGAGTGAAGATATTTGGGCGGCTCTTAAGGGGGTAGTATCCATTCCATCTTCGATTTTTCTTACAAATCTTCGTAATGAAAATGTATGAACAGGCACAAAAAATCAAAGCTAAACATGACATAGAGGACTACATAACGAGTTTTTTAAAATTTGTATGGTATCAATTACACCTGCATTTTCCCATGTGGGATTAACATCCTAACTAATTTTATAAATGCAAAAGTGTGTTTGTTTGTCCTTTCACGCCGCAACGGAGCAACGGATCGACGTGATTTTTTGTACAGAAATAGTTGGAGGGCCCGGAAGTGACATATGCTACTTTTTATCCCAAAAAAATATCTCATTCCCCCAGGAAAAAACTTTTAGTAAAAATAGCGCTCGGGGTACAATACTGCGTCAATGTAAGTTGCTAGTGTGGGACGAAAGCACAATGTCACACAAAAAAGCGATAGAGGCCCTAAACCGAACTCTACAGAATATACGAAACAATACAGACATTATGGGAGGAATAGTTGTATTACTGGCTGGTGACTTCCGCCAAACTCTACCGGTGATTCAGAGGGGCTCACCTGCAGATGAAATCAAAGCCTTTCTCAAGTCGTCAAGCTTATGGGCACATGTCAAGACATTCAGCTTGTCGACAAATATGAGAGTACACCTCTACAATGACGTTGATACAGGACATTATGCTGATACACTATTAAAAATTGGAGATGGGCGGTTATAAACAGATGCCGAGGGCTGTGTATCTCTAACGGAGGATTTTAATAATTTGGTAGAAAGTGATATGGAACTGATTGCTAGCGTTTACCCAGATCTACAAATAAATATAAATGACGACCAGTGTCTATGTAAAAGAGCGATTCTAGCACCAAAAAAAATGACATCGTTAGTGCTCTGTTCTGTGTTTATGATCAGTGTCTGACTAGTAGAACTCCAATTATCCGAACTCCGACTATCCGAATAGCTGATTATCCGAATTCGCAAAATAATGATTGTCTACGAGCGCTATTGTCCTTCCCTCCGTGAAGCTAGTGTAGGCGCCGAGCATTATTATGATGATGAGTCACCGCCCCATAGTGCAGTTCTATTATTGGCTGTCGTCCGTCGCCAGGTGTCCGGCCCGGCCCACCTGTCACTGTTCGTTTTGATTAGTCAGTCAGTGTGACCGTGTTTTGTTCGTGACGGCGTCGGTGCGTTGTTTTGTTTGTGAGTGCGTTTCGTCGTTCACCATGGCTTCTAAAAGAAAACGTGTTGTGTTATCGTTAGCGGATAAACTAAAAATTATAGAACAATCAGGTAAAGGAGTAACGGGTAATCAGTTGGCTGAGATGTACGGTGTTGGACAATCAACGATTTCAGACATTAAAAGGAGCAAACCTACACTTTTAAACTTCGTGTCAGTGCTTGAAAACGAAGATGGAAGTTCTTCAAGAAAATCAATGAAGGCAGCAACAAACAAAGATTTATAAGATGCCGTTTTCAAGTGGTTTTTGCAGCAACGTTCTATGGGAAACCCAATTTCGGGTCCGATTCTTTGTGAAAAAGCTAATATCTTAGCTCAGAAGCTTGGTTGTTCATCCTTTAAAGCAAGTAACGGCTGACTAAGAAATTTTAAGTCCAGGCACGGTGTCCGTGAATTAGATTTAAGTGGCGAGAAGATATCAGCGGACTCCAAAGTTGCAGAAGATTTTATTGAAAAATTTAAAGTTGTAGCAGACTCCTACGATCCTGAGTTTTTGTATAACGCCGATGAAACCGGTCTTGTTTGGAAAGCTCTGCCGAAAACCACTTTAGCATCTAAAAGGGAGTGTAGTGCTCCAGGACATAAAGTTAATAAAGACCGTGTTACGGCGCTTAACTGTGCGAACTCTACGGGAAGCCATAAAATACCCCTTCTGTTGATAGGAAAGTCAAACAGTCCAAGAGCATTTAAAAATGTGAAAAAGTTTCCCCTCTTTTATAAAAACCAACCCAAGACTTGGATGACTGCAGCATTGTTTACCGAGTGGTACGACAAAATTTTCATCCCTGAAGTGAAAAAGCACCAAAAATGTCTTGGAAAAGAAGGCAGTAAAGTGCTTTTAATTGTTGATAATGCACCAACTCATCACACCGATTGTTGGAAAGAGGGAATGGCCAGTTTAAAACAATCTTTTTACCGCCAAACGTCACAAGCTTATTGCAACCAATAGACCAGTCTGTTATCAAAACCATGAAACGCCATTACAGAAGGCAATTTTTAAGGAAACATTTGGTAGAGGGCGAAGACAAAGGTGTGTTGGCTAACCACAAAAAAAAAAAAAAATTTGAAAGATTGCGCTTACATGGTACGGAAGCTTGGAGCTTGGTTAATGCAGTCACATTAAGACGTGCGTGGAACAAGTTGAAAGGCATATCAACTGAAGAAGAGAAGGAAAAGGAGAAAAAGGAAAAAGAAGCTCAAGAAAAGGAAAGGGAAGAGACAGGAGAAGATGAGGATGACGTGCACTTAAGGAATTCAGAAACATTCTTTTGAAAATTCCTGGATGTTCAGAAATTAGTGCTGAAGATATAGGAGAGTGGATGGTGTGTGATTCGTCAGACCCTGGGTTTCAAATTCTAAATGATGATGAACTTATTGAAAGTGTGAGAGAAGAAAGTGTCGAGGAAGAAGGTGACCTTAACGTCGAAGTTGAAGCAGACACGGGACCATCAGCTAGTGAAGCATTTGCCGGCCTTGAAACTGCGTTGAAGTGAATGGAGCGTCAGCCCGAGTGTGACCACATGCAACTTCTCACTGTCAAGCGGATGCGCGACTTGGCTGCCCGAAAACGGATGAAGACAGTCAAACACTGTACTTTGACCGAGATGTTCAGCAAGCAATGACTTTCATTTACAGTACGGTACGTACTACATACTGTACTAATGTACAGCACTTGTAAGTACGCTTAACATGTAAAAGTGTTGCCTTTTCATTTAATTAATTAAAAGCTCTTTTTTTTTACAAATAGTTTTTTTTCCTAATTAATTAAAATATACCCTTTTTTCGTGAAAAATCTAATTATCCGAATTTTTGGTTATCCGAATGGGGTCCGGTCCCAATGATTCGGATAATTGGAGTTCTACTTACTAACAAATACCGTTATTTCTCCCTATAAGTTTGTTACTATAACCAGGCGAGCGAAGTCGCGGGTAAAAGTTAGTTATTAAATAATTAGGTAATATTTGATTACGGTTACATATGTGAAATCATGTAAAAAATAATAAGCTGGATTTCGAAATAACTGTTAAGATGTTCCCTATGGCTTGACTAGCTGGGTTTTTAAAAACTGACTCCGAAAATTAAGTTATGGAGGAAAATACGTAAACCCAAGATGGCATGGATACTTCCCTCCAACATCAAGGTCTTGAGAGCTGATGATGGTGAAGAGAGGTAAGTGTGGAGCAGCGCCGGAATGAGAGGGGGACGGGAGATCCCCGAGAAAACCCGTCAACCAGAGGCATCATCCAGCACGATTCCCACATGCGAAAATCCGGGTGCGACCCCGCCGAGAATCAAACCCGGTTTGCCTCGATGGGAGGCGAGTAGTTGGGCCACTACACCACCGCGGCCCCAAAACTACGAGGGCATTATTCTGCTGTACTTTTTCTTTTGTGCCTAAACTTATTTAGTCTCTTGTTATTCGGATTGGTTTACTAACGCCGTCTGTAACATCGATCATATGTTGATACGGAAATAATTGTCCACCGCAGTAGATAATTCCTCATTTCAGAAATATGTTCACAAATTTTCGCTGAAATAAATAGTCTGAATTTTTGCAGCTGATAAGCATTAAATAAACGCTCTGGAAATCAACTGCTGAGAAACGTACCGTAACTACACAAACAACGACTATGGTAGTCACAGTATAGTTGGCAGCGAATCTCCAAAAGTCGTTCTGTGTCTAGCATATTTAAGATGCAACTTTTAAATAGTTGGCTTCTGATATTTTTTACACATCTGAGAAATAAATGGCATAAAGCCCCGGTCACACTGTCAAATTTTTGCGTCAAACTGCTTCCAATAATTTTGGACAAATAGAGTTGGACAGTTATGACGTCATCGAAACGTCATAAACGCCGCCATATTTGTCTGAGAAAGTTGGATGATTTGGAAATTTGAAGACTGGATCGGTTCTAAAATTTCTTTGAAGTTCGACGGTCTCAGCCAATCAGAATCGTGGACGACAAAAACAGACGTCAAGAAACTGTAAAATAACGAACAATTGTTGGAAACGAAGTAGGTTATGAAGATTATTAATTTATGTTGAAGCTGTCTGGGCATAGATGCTATTTTAAGTGAATATTGCACATTGTGCAGGAAAAATCTCTGACAAATAAAATTTGAATTTAGTAAATAAACGAAAATAAACTACAACATTTATTTCATTTCTTCCTGTAATGGACTGCATGGAAAAACCAAAGCAATATCTCGCTATGAAAAATATTTTTAGATAATTCAAATTAGATTCTCCTGGTAAAAAAAAAAATATGATTGTGTGACACATTTCCAAACACATTCAGGATTATTTCATAAACCTTGTTGGAAGGAAAAATTTTATGGTCGTATTTTGTATTCAAATTTTATTGTCAAATATAGGTGAAGGCGAAAATTTGACAGTATGACAGAGGCTTAGGAATAGCATAGTTACGTACCCAAGAATTTTACTCTGTCACTCTGTTGCCACCCGTCTAAGATTTTCCTGCACAGCAGTGGCATAACGTCACAAAACACCAAGACGCCTGACGTTCCCTAAAAAAAAATTACTAATTTATAAACATAAATTTTTAAGTTGTAAGCCTTGTGTGAGCTTTTGCAGAATATCAGCAACCTCCTTTCGTAGACTAGAAATGAGGTAGACCGATTTTCGTCTTCTGCGCACGTCACAAACACTGACTCGCCCGTCGCCAGTACAACTGTGAAAGTCACATGGTCAACAATGATGAACATGTTTGTTTACATTTGAATTTGCAACAGACCCATCCTTTTACATATGAAGTAATTTGACCACCTTGAACATACTCTAGTTGCTTCAAAACTAATTTAAAGGAAGTGAACAAACGTCTCAAAGCACTATAAACAGTTTTTGATAGTGCTATTGACGGGAAAGCAGTTTCTATGTTGGAGCACAAAGAGTGGCTACTGCGCATTTCGCATACGCACTCTATCCCATTTTCCCTTGAAGGAAAGACCAAACCAAACACGGCATCCTAAAGTGTTCAGTCAGGCGTGTTCTACAACGCACAAATGCGTTAGACAACGGGCACGGCAAACGCAAACGGAACGAGCTGACAAATCGAGATGAATACGAGCCATTCCAGAATATACGGAAAAGTAACGATCTGTATAACCTATGAAACAAAAACACTTCTATATCAAATTACTGACATAAGCTTTATAACATACGCACCTCGTGAGAATAAAAATAATAATTTCAAATAGTTTTCCAAACCACGTTACACCTGTTTATCACCACAATAAATTATAATAGGCAAATCAAACATATGCCCTTGTTTTCTTGTATAGGCTGTTCACGGTAAAGTAAAAACTTCGAGAAAAAATTTAAAAAAAAACACAATTCACAACTACATACACTGCACATTGGCATGCAGGCTCCAAGTTAGGTTAGTTGCGAATAAATAAAAAACATTTCTAAAGCCCGTGTTACACTGCCAAATTTTTCCATCAAATTGCTTCCAACAAATTTGGTTAAATAAAGTTGGACAGGTGTGACATCACCGGAACGTCATAAAGCCGCCATATTTGTCTGGAAAAGTTGGATGGCCGCAGTTTCCATCAAACATTTGAAGAGTGGACCGGTTCTCAAATTCCTTTGATGTTTGACGGGATAAGCCAATCAGAATCGTGCATGACAAAAATGGCCGTTTCCGACGTCACAAAACTTTAAAATGGCGAAACATTTCTGGAAAAGAAGTATGATTATGAAGATAATTAATTTAAATATAATTTGTGTGAGCATGAATTATATTTTAAGTGAATATTGCACATAATATTAAGAATTCAGAGGCATTGGTGGGAGGTTACAAAATGATAAGTAAAAGTAGATCCTAAGTACGGATTTCAGAATGTGCTCAACAGTGAACAACCTATATACGACACTGGTCATGAAAACTAAGATCATCGAAGTGAATGCTATGCGTAGTCACGAAAGACAATAAGAGTTCGGAGTTGACTAACTCTTTATTACACTTCTTTGTGCGTGTAGGTGTCCGTACGTTCCACCGGGCGAAAAATAATACGATGAGGGGAATCACATGAATGTAAATGCCGTAACTCAGCTNCGTGTCCGTACGTTCCACCGGGCGAAAAATAATACGATGAGGGGAATCACATGAATGTAAATGCCGTAACTCAGCTCCCGACCTTCAAATTTTGTTTCCGCTGGTGTTTCTTACGAGCTCTCGCGAAACGGGAAGCACGTCTTCCGTTTTTGTCTTGCGCCAGCAGCCTTGATCCACTCCCAGATACGCATGCGGCATGACGCCTCTTGTACAACAGCTCAGCTTGCAACGCCGAGTCTCGCCTTGCGCTGTTTTGCATAGAAAGACCTCAGGGGACTGTGCCTCCTGATAACAGCACACCTGAGTGACTTCTGACTGCAGAGTGGCCAATTCGCAGTTACATGCACGGACCCAGAGATGGGGTGATTAATATCGAATCTAGTTATAGGCTGCTCACGGTTATCTCAGCATTTTTTAAATAAACCTTTGAAAAATGTCACTGCACCTACTTGCATGTACTATTTTAACGGGCACATTGACTAACTAACGTGCGCCCAGTAAAGTTCGTAATAAAGAGGAGAAAGTAGTTCCATATCCTAATCTCGAATTGAAAGTGTTACAAGCTATTCACGGTAAAGTGAGCACTTTTGAAAGACCTCTAATTTGGAATGATAGTCAATAAATATAGTTTATTTTAGCATTGGACGTTAACTTTCGAGTGCGGTGGAATATAGACACTGTGTTTATTATTTACATGACTATATTTTTAGAAAGGCGGTTAAAGAATAAAAAATGGCTGAGAAAGGAAAAAGTAACTGGGGTCTCAAAACTGTTCACTTTACCGTGAACAGCCTTTAGGTAAATATTTGTGAATACTTAAATTATTTATTTTTCATTCTCGTTTTGCATGCATAGAAATGTAAGAATTAGGTAATTTTTAAATTATTTACTTTTATAATAATTTCACAGTTCCACTTGACTGATGCATGAAAAGAGTGATGAGACCCATGGCAATGACAGTTTTACGGCGGAAGAAAACAATATGTGCATAAAAGTAGAACTTCAGCAGGGCTTTCAAAATTGCTCCGTTATCATTAACACTCTTTACAAGAATGTGAGTATATAGCTGATCAATATTTACGAGAGTATATCGAAAAGTATAAAATTCAAAGGTTCGGAAATTTTTATAACTGTGTTTGATACCTAAAATATTGTGTTCGTACTTAGTGCATTATTTAATCCAGAATTACATATCAACATTAAATAAAAACATTAAACGTAAGATATGTTGGTTTGGGCTACACCTCACAGTTATTTCTTACTCGTTCTTAGTTTCTCGGGATATTGAGAGGGGATATCCCTTGAAATATGTGCTTACTGTGAAATGAGGGAGCTAGGCCAGCGTAAACGTCTGTTTTTTGCATTCAGAGTTGCTAACTGTATGTAACAAAATAAAGGCCTAACATAGGGTTTTGGGTAACTCGCCGTTGTCAAGCTCAAAACCAGANTGCTAACTGTATGTAACAAAATAAAGGCCTAACATAGGGTTTTGGGTAACTCGCCGTTGTCAAGCTCAAAACCAGAGATTCTGGGTAGATCACAGTGGTAAAACTTAATGTCTGTAGGCTCGCGCGTTAGTACGTCACCCACATGCGGTGAGTAGCAGCCGGCCAGTTCACAAGTGCATTGCGAATGGAAATATCGCCAACGGGCTTTCAGCAACTTTGGTTTCGACACGGTTCTCATAAACAATTATTCCTGAAGAAGCTGGTCTCGAAAATTCACAGCGTGGACCTATTCATTGACGAGGAGGGGTCGCGGGGTTACAGTCCCCTCTTGTTCCCACACTGTTAGAAAAATTGTCTTTAAATTAAGGTCTCTTAGTTTTTTTCAATAACNCTTTAAATTAAGGTCTCTTAGTTTTTTTCAATAACATTCTCTCCGTAAATATCACATAAATCTACGTGAATTCACGGAACGTGTCCACAAATTTGCAAGTTGGTTTTTTAAATCTGCTCTTCATAAAAAATGTAACAAAAAAACGTTTTACTTTCGTTACTGTGTATAAAAATGCCATTAAAAAAATTTGCCCGTTGGCGGGATTCGAAATAGGAAAAAAAAATTGGCAGTCTAACACATTATCCATTTAACGACAACGTTTTTGAAATAAATAATGTTTTNCGAAATAGGAAAAAAAAATTGGCAGTCTAACACATTATCCATTTAACGACAACGTTTTTGAAATAAATAATGTTTTAAATACGAAATTTATACGGAATGGTGCATGTGCCTCGTCGTTTTTAGACACGTTAGAGTGTGCACAATTTTTTTTAAATTTCAGGTTTAAAAACAGGGTTAAGAAAAAGAGTTTTATTTTCGTAATGTATTTCACTGTGTATAACAGAAAAATTAAAAAATGTTTGAATATTTAGTCCTGTAGTTGGATTTGAACACGAATCAAAAAATTAACAATCAATAACACGAACGACTCACCTATCACACATCTACACGAAGAATTTTGTAAGCATGGGTTTTGCATGAAAGGAGGTTACGAAGATATTATTTTATTTTCGTTATGTGCGTGTTTCACTGTGTATACAGAAGGTTTTGTCCTGTAGCGGAATTCGAACAAGAATCAACGAATTGGCACTCCACGAGTGGTTCGCAATCACCTACTGCTATTTTACACGAAGTAGTATTGCGAAGATGGGGTTTTACGCTTCAGGTATCATCTGGATTGTTCATGTCTTAAAATCGAAGCCATAAGAATACGAAGAGCTTCCGTATTTCATATTTACGGAGATCATTTCCGTTATTCGTCATTACGAATTGCCTTTCGGTAAATTAATTCTAAATCTCCGTAAAAGTTTCCTTAAATCTACAGAAATTTCTAACAGTACAAAAATCACAGCGTCTGATTATGTTTTACCTTCATATTATCATTCTGCACACGTATGTATATGCTGTATATTTTTATAAGCTAANCAGCGTCTGATTATGTTTTACCTTCATATTATCATTCTGCACACGTATGTATATGCTGTATATTTTTATAAGCTAAGAATTATGGTTATACCACAAGTGTCGATATAATATTCGATATCAGCTCCTACTCGTAAAATAAAAATAAATCTCGAAACATCACTGTATTGTCGGCTGAGTTGCAGAGTCATTTGCAGAGATGAGATAATTTACATTGAGAAACCGTGGCACGAGCTCAATACAAAATAAAAGTTTACAGTTAAAGAAAATAGTTGATTACAGGGAACATTTTACATGCATTTTATTCGTGTCTGTCACTGCATTGTTTTACAATTATTTTTGTTGCGGGCACTACCTTTCAACATTTGTTTATACTTTTTTTTGTAAATTATTTTGTGTGATGCAAAAACAGTAAAACTGTGATTTTGCAACGTGGTTTCGCAGAAAACATTGAAACTAAACTTGTCTCGTTTGCTGGAAATGACGTCAATCTCTTTAATGTCAATGTTTCTACAGCACAGCGAATGTTTAGTACCCGTGGCGCGGTCTGTGGCAGTGGGCGGAAGTAGTTGGTGCCTGGCCGCAGAGTGTGCACACAGACGTTCAAAGGCGGAGAGACAACGAGCAGCAAGTATGCGTCACGCTTCTTATCGCGCGTACTTCTTGGGCCCAGGCGATAGCTCGTCCTAGGTCTGCGACACGAGAGGCAATTCTGTCGCGGCGATGGTGCGCTCTACAACTGTGTACCTTGCTATACCGATGTCAAAATGACATATTTCAACATGTCGATCACTGGAGATGACTGACAACGGTTTATTACTACAGCTGATTCACACTTAATTCAACAGTTCTGATGCTAACGTTAAAAAAAAATTCACTGTCCGTAACAGCGCGTATTTCAAACTTTTCACTGAATGGCACACCTATTGTAACTTTGGTCTAAAAACAGTGGTATGTATTAACCTACCTCTAAAAATGTAGTTTTTCAAGTGGCTTATCTCCAATTTATACGCATTACGGTTAGACCTTTGCGTGATAAGTAACTTACTATCACATGTGCCTGGGCGTTGCTATGTTCTTGAAGGATATATATGTAATTAAACAAGAGTTACATTTAATTTCTTACTTTTTTTAATAATGCCTACTACAAAAAAAGTATAGGGTTATTTCTATCACAATGTACTGTCACTCTCTGTATTAGTCCTCAGTGAGAATACTAAATCATTACTCAAAATATTACTAAATTAATCAATCAAACTATTAAAGTAGTTATCTCGCCAGAAATGGCACAGTCAAGTACTCTAAAATCAGTTTTAGTGCACCAATGTATCAGTCTCTCGCGAACTATTTCCACCTTAGCTATGAGGCCCAGGTGGATTTACAAACACCGTAGCACTTGTCCGGAGCACTCCGATAACACCCGACGGTTGCTCAAACACACAAGTCGCTAGCTCTCTCCGCGCTGACAACTGCCGTCGCTCGCCGAATTCGGCAGGAACTCTCTCCAGTCACCGTTACCCACACACTCGCACGAACTCCCGTCAGTAGGGTTATATTTATACTTGCGATAATCCTCTCTGGACTAATCCACATATAAGCCTGCTTGCTAACTTAACTCATTCAGATTCACTGTACACAATTGTGTACATAACGCTCATGAAGGATATTTTTGGTATGTATTGTACACTGCGAGTTTCACTGCCCAATGACCTCCCGCATGGGTAACTAATTCGTATTCCGTGCTAATGGTCTGTGTTACGATTGGTTCGTATTACTGTACCCATAAACCAAGCGTGCAGCTCATTGGTTGTGATAACGAAGCAAAAGTTGTGTCGACTTAAGTACAGAACAAATCATCAAATTACTTGTTGGCAACACCTTAAACCCAAATAATTAAAATACGCCTGAAGGGGCTAAACAACCATCGAGAGTTTTCTCAGATGTTGAGGCGATCCGCGACCTTCTGGGAAGTATTTGTAAAGTTTATTCTACTCAAGTTGGAAAGCTCTATGCTTTTAATTTGGCAACTAACATTTTTCGCCACAAGGTATGCGCTAGCGTCGCATGTGTACCGGATGTTTTCTATTTTCTATGTTAAAAACGAAATAATTGCAACGGTCATAAATCAAATATAAAATAACTACGCAACTAAATAAAATCTTTCTCTTTTAATATACACAAATTACATCTTTGGAACACTGCGCAACTAGCGGTGGAAATTTTCCCTATGCCAAACTCTCCCATAAGAAATCTCATTTTGTTCCTAAACTGAAAGGAATTAACCACTGTGTTAGTTGCCGCCAGGCGTGAGTTGTCAATCACAAGCGCGTCGCAGCTACGTCAAGTCTCCCCGCCCCGCACCAAATAATCCCCTATTGGACTCATCTCCTTGCACTGGGATGTCACACAAGCTGCTGGCGTGCAATTGGTGGCCGTGTGGAGGGACGGGAGAGTCGGGCCGCCAAGACCAAATAGTATTTCACTTTCTAATAGTTTGATAAAGTCGATAGGCGCATTACCACTGACGGCTTGGGTCATTGCGATGTTGTTCCACATATGGAGGAAGGATACATAACGTGCCAAGAATAAACCAAGCAAACTTCCAAAATTACTTAGTTTTTTGTCTATCTTCAGCATCAGCCTGGGCCCCTGTACCAACAGGTTCCTGGGTGACCACCACGTCACACTCCCTACTTGGCCCCCTTCATTGGATCTCTCGCCCATCCGCATACTTAGTACGAAAGATCACAGTCATGGTTTAAAAGTGTGTATGTGTATGTGTGCGTATAATATATATATATATGTGTGTGTGTTTTATACATATTGCAATCTGACAAATTAGTAACACATGTTGGTTCCTACCAATTTAACATTTTCACTAGGCAGACGCACGGAATAAGGGTGTTGAAAACCAAAAGATTAATTATTTTNGTTCCTACCAATTTAACATTTTCACTAGGCAGACGCACGGAATAAGGGTGTTGAAAACCAAAAGATTAATTATTTTAAATTTGTATCAAACATTGTTCAACTTTTAAAGATTGTATGTAATGTCATTTTTCTTGAATAAAAGAAAACATTACTCTCTATATTATTTAAATAATTTGATGTCAAATTCAAAATTTCTCGGTTTTGTTGCAGCTATAAAAACACATACTAAGTTGTAGAAATAAAAAAATTTACTATGTAAACTAATGTCGTGGGCTATTCGTGACACACATGTTATCACCAAATAAAAGGCCACACGTATAAAAAATTTTTTAAAATATAATTAATTTTTTAAATATTTTTAACATTAATAAAACTCATGAACTGTTATTTGGTGATTACATATTTGTCAAGCAGTAGCTCAGGCCATTTGTTTACATTGTAAATTTATTCATTTGTACAACTTAATTAGTATTTGTTATCACGGCTGCAGCAAAACCGAAAAAATAATGGACTTGACATCAAATTATTCAAAAAAATATAAAGTGTAAATTTTTTTTATTCGGGGGAGAATAGCATTACATACAATGCGTAAAAGTTGAACAATGTTACCCATACAGTCATTTGGCACATGGCAACGTAAATTTGGCATATGGCGGGAGGATACAAAATGAGAAATGTATATCTTAAGCCGGGCTTTCAAAGCTGCTAAATTAACCGCGAACAACTTTAGCGCCCAGTTAAATTCATTGCAGTTCATCGCTGTTATAGAAGTCACAATTAAATAACTCACTTCATTTTACGTCATTTACAGCTCTAGCTTCAGCCACTTTCTCCCGAGTTCGCTTAAAATATTGCTTCCGTTCTGGGTACACTTACTACTTGACGTTACACATACGCGAACAAAGGGCTCCTTTCAGGCCGTTAATTAAGCACTTCTGCATGGCCAAGCACGAATTAAGAAAATGTAAAAGAAGGGGCCACATGCGTACTAAATGGAGAAAAACACACACGCNTGCATGGCCAAGCACGAATTAAGAAAATGTAAAAGAAGGGGCCACATGCGTACTAAATGGAGAAAAACACACACGCACGCGCGCACACACACACACACACACACACACACACACACACACTTGCGTGTGCTGTTAAACATGCTTTCCCTTGCCGGTAGAAAATCATACTAATCCACAATTCACAACCTCGCAGTAAGATGGGCAAAAATTAACTTTTGGTTTATGTACGTACTGTTTTATTATTACGTAAACGGATAAGATAAACAAATTACTAGTTGANTTGGTTTATGTACGTACTGTTTTATTATTACGTAAACGGATAAGATAAACAAATTACTAGTTGAATGCGTGACAGGTTATTTTAGAATAATTTACACTATAGTAGGTAAATTAATTATTTTATTTTTTTTGTTTTGTCCTCAAACCATGGACTCCTCATCTTCCACTTCCATAATATGTCTGTTGAAGTTTTTAAGGNTGCATGGCCAAGCACGAATTAAGAAAATGTAAAAGATGGGGCCACATGCGTACTAAATGGAGAAAAACACACACGCGCACGCGCACACACACACACACACACACACACACACACACTTGCGTGTGCTGTTAAACATGTTTTCCCTTGCCGGTAGAAAATCATACTAATCCACAATTCACAACCTCGCAGTAAGATGGGCAAAAATTAACTTTCGGTTTATGTACGTACTGTTTTATTATTACGTAAACGGATAAGATAAACAAATTACTAGTTGAATGCGTGACAGGTTATTTTAGAATAATTTACACTATAGTAGGTAAATTAATTATTTTATTTTTTTTTGTTTTGTCCTCAAACCATGGACTCCTCATCTTCCACTTCCATAATATGTCTGTTGAAGTTTTTAAGGCGAGAGGCATGTGCCTCCTGTGCCCCCATTTAGATTCGCGCCTGATCCTGACAGCCATGAGACTCTTTCATGTATCCTTCCATAGTCATACTGAGAATTAACTCTGCCGCTGACCAAATAACTTGTATTCGTGCGCCGATCTCGTGATAATGTGATCATAAATAAATATCTTACTTAATGTTACTCCAATTCTTACACTGATGTGTATACACGAAATGAAAGAATTCTGGTTGACACTAAATTAAGACATTACACTAATATTGAGACATTAAATCCGTAATATTTATTTTCCTAATTCTCTGTCAACATTACTATAGGCTGTTCACAGTAAATTGAGCACTTTTGGAAGCCCTGATTAGGACCTACTTTTTTTTTGTATCTTTCTACTTTACGTAAAATTAGCATTACCATGGATAAGGTTACTTCTACTACAGGTTGGGAAGATCAGTGCTAAAAGTTTGGCAAGGGGAAAGTTTTCGTCAGTATGTAAGCGCTAGTGTTGGCAATGTACCAGATTATCTCTATTTTCTACGTAAAAAACAGGATAATTGTAATAATCATAAATCAAATATATTCGTAACTAAGTAAAAATTTTCTCTTTTATTATTCACTTAGCTTAAAATTTTAATTAAAAGTTAGTTTTTTGCAACACCGCGCACTTAGCGGCGGGAATTTTTCCTATGACAAACTCTCCCATAAGAAATCACGTTTTGTTCCTAACCTGAGTAAAATAAACAATAGCCATGGGCTTGGTCACTATTTATACACCGTCCAAGTGAAACCGTGAAATTGTTAACAATATCAGTGTATTTCTAATATATATATAAATCCGCACTCTATTGTGTATAAACAAGAAATGCTAACTTCAGTGGCCATAAATATAAACATTACACACACAATACAACGCCAAGTGTTAATAAATAATTGTATTGATATACTGTGAGCTATACTGGGAACCTGCCTGCCAATATGTAGTAGATATGAGCAGGAATCTTTTTCAAAGGTTTGTTTCAAAAGTGCTCACTTTGCTGTGAACTGACTATACTTACACACTTGTGCTCATGTAATAAGGAATGAATCTGTGGGCATGGGTAATAGTTTTTCAAAGGTAGATTCCAAAAGTGTAATATTAACCGTCAAACCGTTCTTGACGGACTTCTACCTTTCATTTAGCGTTCAGAACTTCCTTCGTGTTATCCTAACAGCCTTGAAAATCGGTCTGATACGTTGCTCATAGCTTAGTCGGAATCATTACATATCCTGACATCGAACATATATTAAAAATAAGCCGAAAATCAGCTTTTAATTTGGGGGATGTTACAAGTAAAAGGTTAGTCTTAAAGTTACATTCTATTCTCGAGAAACAAATGATAACCTGCGCCAAAAGTTATAATAATGGTTCCCGGTCAATTGAGCCGTTTTGAAAGCCCTGATTAGTTTCTTCTTTCAGTTCATTAGGCATTCTTCCGCTACAAATAAAAAAATTAACACACAGTTATTAGCGCAATGGTAGAAGAGGATATATGCGTCGAACAACTGACTATGCGATATTATTAGAAAACACACATGCTATTACCGCGTCAAATTCCTACATTTGTACAGAACGAAAATAAACTGATTTAATTTGCAACGAATTGAAACATTACGTGCAATTTCAATAAGACGCTGAGGTAAGTAGGTAACTAATTTCCCTAATTTACCACTGCCATTACTGTAAATATTTAGGTAAACGATCACTTCGAGAAATATGCAGTTACACTCTGAGAACGTCCCCTCCCCCTTTTTTACTTATATTTTATATTCAAATGTTTTCAATGAATTCTTTCAGTCGCAGGGGTCTACATATGGGACGCTGCACCGTAGAGTGAATCTGGGGTAGAGCGATCTCGCTGGTTGCGTAGAACCAAACTCAGTGTTGAACATTGAACTGCTTCACTGCCAACAAGACTATCGTGAACTACTTACGTTGATAGGATTTGAGGTTAGAACACTGTTTGTGTAAACAAGTGCTCTGAGATGTTTGTATACTCGCTCTCACCAATTTTTAATGCAATTAACAGAAATTCAAATCGGTAAAATTATTTTATCCAAATAAAAGTGATTGTATTTATAAAATTAAGATATAAACTAACACGTTCATCACTTTTGACCACGTGACTTTGATAGTTGTGTTGCTTTGTGGTAGGTCAATGTTTGGTACATGCGCAGAAGGCGAGGAATCGGTCTACCTCATCTTTAGTCTATGCGCTGCACATAAACAACGTCCAATAAGGGCAATTCCTTGCGTGGTGGGAGACATCATCCGTTGCTTAGGCTGCATATTTTCCACAGTCTCGTACACAGCTGATTTACTGGTCCCGGCATAATGTACTGTAATATAATAACGGAGCGTTACTACAACGTAAGTGCAGTTCCGGACTTTTTTCTTGCAGTGCCTGCGTGACTGTTGGAAAAACCGTGTAACTTTTTTTTTTTTTTTTTGCGTACACCGCTCTGGTTCGGTCCACCCTGCTCTACTTAGACTGGGCGTGGAGTACGTAGATAAGCACACATCACCCACCGAGCGAGGTAGTACAGTGGTTAAACCTTGAAATCGCATTCGGGAGGACCTGGGTTTGAAACTCTGTCCGGCCATCATGATTTCTGTTTTTCATGGTTTCCCGAAATTAATCCAGGCGAATGCTCGTATTGTCCTTTACTACATGCCATGGTCCATTCATTCTCCGTTCCCGCTTCTCTGAGCAGCTTGCTCCGTCTCTTATGACCTCGTTGTCGGCGAGACGTTAAACCCTACCTACCTATGGGGGCAGCGGTGATGTAGTGGTTAGACTACTCGCCTCCTAAAAATCCGAACCTGGTTCGATTCTCAGTAGGTCCGCCCCCAAATTTTTGCATGTGGGAATCGTGCCGGACGATACCGCTAGTCGGCGGGTTTTCTCGGAGATCTCCAGTTTCTCCCGCCCTTTCATTCCGGCGCTGCTCCATACTCACCTTACTTCACACCCATCGGCTCTCAAGACCTCAATGTTAAGAGCCTCTCAATTCTCCTCACTCACCCTACCTACCTACCTACCACATGTCACCCAGTGCTACAATCCGTATTGGCCGAGCACTAACAACTTCACCGTTTCCTGCCGGTGACTATATAAGGAACTACTGAGCATGCACACCTAGAGAGGCCTTTACATTTTGCTAATGCTTACTGAGCTGTATTAATGAACCGAGATCTCGATACGCTTATGTGGAGTAGTTAAACGGAGCTTAGCCATTTGGTGCAATGTAGTCGTGTTTGAGTATGTCTAACCACTTCCCGGTCTATTTGATGATAGCAGCAGTATTTTATTGCAAGAGTTTGGCGGTTTTTTTTCTCTGTTTGTCATTGTTAGTGACAAGTGAGAGTTTGTTTACGTCGAACTTTAACATCGCCACATGCGTATTGTATTTACGTATTGTAAGTAATAAAAAAAGTATATTCTGTAAAACATTTTAATAGTGTTTTGATAAGTCTGTACAACTGCTGCAAAGTTTAGTTTAACTATCTACAGTCAATAATAGCCATGTAATGCTTACTTTGTCCTACCATCGCAATAAATGATGCAATCGCCTATCTGCTGTGATGTATGATCGAAGTTTCAAGCAGCGGCACACCGCTTACCTTGACAACACTTCGATCGGAGCAGAAGCGAACNTGTGATGTATGATCGAAGTTTCAAGCAGCGGCACACCGCTTACCTTGACAACACTTCGATCGGAGCAGAAGCGAACAAAATTTACCGTTATAGACTTCCTCAGCCACGCACGGAAATAGACGTACAGTGTTGTGCAGCTTTGCAATCGCTCGCTCGCGCACTACCTATAGTCTATTCGCGGTTTCTTCACACTTTTTAAATCAAACCTTTGATATGAGGTGTTTGGTCGTTTCATTTATATATCATGAATCACAAGCGTTTTATACTCGTGGTAACATAAAGTATCTACANTGTGATGCATGATCGAAGTTTCAAGCAGCGGCACACCGCTTACCTTGACAACACTTCGATCGGAGCAGAAGCGAACTAAATTTACCGTTATAGACTTCCTCAGCCACGCACGGAAATAGACGTACAGTGTTGTGCAGCTTTGCAATCGCTCGCTCGCGCACTACCTATAGTCTATTCGCGGTTTCTTCACACTTTTTAAATCAAACCTTTGATAAGAGGTGTTTGGTCGTTTCATTTATATATCATGAATCACAAGCGTTTTATACTCGTGGTAACATAAAGTATCTACAGAAAATTTTGATTACATTGATATTTACTTATATTTAATCTATAAATTATAGTATTTCATTATATAAATAGAGACAAGGAGAAAATATACGTATTAGTAATGCCTAGTAAGAAATAGATCTCATGCAACATTTTATTAAACTGAGTGCGCACGTATGCGGTGCGTTGTCGGTTTGGTGTAATTTTCTAGACTTGGTTTAGTTTTGTTTGCATGACGCGGAGCAGTATCTGGAAGTAGATATTAAGCAGAGCAACAGAAATGTTGGAAGTAACCGTGAAGGGACTATACATACAGTCGGGTGTTAATCGCCACGGAGCGACGAGTGAATCACCAACCGCCACGTAGCCTGAACCACCCACGCGGGTTATATAGGTGGCCCGCCTATATATGTATGGGTTCGCGTGTACTGAGCAGAAATGATAAGGTCGGGCTGCTGGCGCTAATTGGAGCCAGCTGACCTTTGCGAGGGATCAGCGGCGCTGAAACGCAGTTTCAAATTGACGGGGTAAAGGTTGAGACCCGAGTCAAACTACAGATCGCAATTTCAAAATGCTGTGGGTCGGGGAAGTGTATTCGGGAATAATAATTGATTAAGGACGCAGCCACTCTCCATTAAAAATAGCATAACGTTATTTTCAGTGGTGTATAACGACTCTCAGAGTAGTGCAGTGAAAATAATGCTGAACCACTCAGCCACTATGGAAATGTAGTAGTGGCTATTGAGTTCAAATACATTAACATACTGCAAAATATTGTTGCTAAACAGTTTTTCTTCGCATTACATGTAGTCTTATAATATACGGTAGCGAGTGTATAAAATAGCTTCACTGTCTATGCTATGTCAGTCGAGATACCCACCCACTCCTTTTCAAGGTGTAGCAGTTGCTTCATCTGGCTTTCGGATTGTCCGCCCCTGGTTATTTGGAAAATTTNACCCACTCCTTTTCAAGGTGTAGCAGTTGCTTCATCTGGCTTTCGGATTGTCCGCCCCTGGTTATTTGGAAAATTTGAAAGTAATTATTTTACGCAGATATATTTAAGCTTCAGTAGGATAATGTAGCAACATGAAATACTTTTTTAAGCTTCGTTTAACGTAATAAGGTCAAAAGCACATTTTTTAATATTCTTCAATTAACTAGAACAAATTTATTATTAACTCCTGTTTACCTATTTTGAGAAAGAATTTTTTATTATTTCCAATTTGTCAACAACACTACTTATGTAGGATCCAGTTACTAAACGAAATGAAGTTAGGCGTTACGTAAGGAGCATTGTAGCGTTAGTAGAGGCGGGGAGAGACAAGAACAGCCTTGTATTCGAGCGAGTAGGAATTCCCATTTCAAGAAACTTAACAGGATTGAAACGTGTTGCGCTTCAGCGTCGTGAAATTTTGCTGGAACTAAAATTGTTTTTGCTGCCAATTTTATTAAGGTGCCCAAGAAAATGACGTTGGCATGATTTGTTGGTCAAGGGGAAGAGGAAGGGAGGGGGTGGGGTTCAAATGCTATGTTGTACCCCACCCACAAAATCTGGAACTGGGCGGATACAATGTACTGCTGTATCCCCCCTCCCCTCATCTCTTTACTCACCACCTCATTTAGAAGGACAAGCGCGTCGTCCCGGCCAGTACACAGGTGAGTGAGTGAGTGAAGAGTTGAATTGAGAGACTTGGGCGGCCCTTAACAACGATGTATTGGGAGCCGATGAGGGTGAAACGAGGTGATAATATGGAGCAGCGACGGAATGCAAGGGCGGGGAAAACAGGATATCACGAGGAAACCCGCCGACCAGCGGCATCGTCCGGCACGATTCCCATTTGCGAAAATCCGGGGGAGTGAAGAGATTGGGTGGCTCTTGACATCGAGGTCTTGAGAGCCGATCAGTACACAGGTGAAGTGATACGATCTCGATTGTTTTTTAACCATCGTCACTGTGATTACTGCGGATACGCGTTTCCACACACAATTTTTCAAAGTAGCATTTGGATTAACAAATCCATATTAACTAGCCTACGATTGTAGGTGGAATTAATATTTTTAAAGTTTAAACTAACCTTAGCTAACATAATAGTTTATTGACATAGAGATCATGTGTAAGTATTTTTCATTTGTTTCTAGACGGTATTCAGTATTAATCTTTTATTTGTTATTTTTCATTTCTTTACTAGAGGATGGTCAGCATTAAATGTTTATTAAACAAAAGTACTAAATAAAACTATCCTAGTTGTCTNAATTTCTTTACTAGAGGATGGTCAGCATTAAATGTTTATTAAACAAAAGTACTAAATAAAACTATCCTAGTTGTCTCTCATCTCGCCATTGCTGATTGGTGGAGAGATGTGTCATGGTCAGACGACAGCAAATCGGAGGACAGAAGACAACATAAGTGACGCAGAAGTAAAATAGAGCTAATTCTTTCTGACAGAATAATTCTCACTGCCTCCAATGATGGACGTGAGTAGTATAGAAATAATGCTTTAATGATTGCTACAATAAGTTTTGAAGGATGAAGAAGTAATAATAAATTAATAATAAATAGTCATTTTATTGTATCTGAGAAGAATTGAATTGATAACTGNAAGGATGAAGAAGTAATAATAAATTAATAATAAATAGTCATTTTATTGTATCTGAGAAGAATTGAATTGATAACTGTGCTAATTTTGTTGGAAGAAAAACTAACTTAATAAAAATTATTTCAGAAGATGAAACTGACGACGTATTAATTGATTTGAAATATTCAACTGGAATTTCATTTAAAATGTTACAAACGACGCCCAACGTGTTAAGTGTAAGTTTATATTTATGAAATGTAACAAGTGTATTTCTCGTTTCCAAACTTTTATCTTTGTAAATAAAATGTTCATTTTATAATTTCCTGCGAATTTTTTAAATACTTTCAGTGGTAATTTTTGTTTTTAAACATTAATTTTATTTTAATTGTTTTCTCCGCGGTCGCTATAGTAATATTTTGTCATCGGCCAAGAAAAAGCAGCTTGCTAAGATGAGTTAAACACTTCACTCGAAAATTGTGACTTACAAGCAAAGGAGTTCAAGAGGTGCTAGGATAGAATTTATACGCTTGTACTTTGTAATCGNGGATAGAATTTATACGCTTGTACTTTGTAATCGGGCCACTCGTTTCCTGAGACGTTCTGCAATACTGTGAACATGTAATACTCACGTGGAAAGAGACTGAGTGAATAACGCGCAACTTAGTAAGCATCGAGCACTCCTTACGAAGGGACAAGCAGATTAACAAACGACAGCACCTGGAGTACATTCAAAACTGTCAAGTTTTGCATAGCCATCAAAAGGAATCGGGAAATATCAGTATATCTGTTATGCGTGATTCAAAAAATAAGTCTGCTATGGTTTACGTAACATTTTTTAAATAACTTAACATGTCGTTGGCAAGTACCGGCTTTCCTTAATAATCAAGAGAAACTGTCATTTTATACAGTAAATAAAAATTTGATGTCTTAGCCTAAGTAACCTATTAGGGTATGACAACGTTCGTGGCTATAAATTTGTATCTTCAGCAAAGCGAGGACTGAAGATAATAAAAGTGCATAGTTTAAGAATGATTACTTTTATTTGTGAATTGATTCGCAATTACAATACTTTCGACCAGGGTATGTCTTCATTCATAAAATTTTCAGTTTTAAACTCAAACTCTATTACGAATGTTAATTCGCTCACGGATAGAACAGGCTATAATCTTGGTGACTTCGCGTTGAATTGTAGCAGGGAATAAAATTTTTATTGCGGAAAAAGTATTGTCGAGCTGTTCTACGGGTTTTCCCATTTACTTTGCAGTGATGAATGTGTATAAATTTAAATTAATTCCAAGAACATAGTATTTTTACGTCTTAACAGCTTATTAAGCATAATATTTTTTAAATAACTCATTTCGTTTGTAGCATGCGTGAGCAAACCTACAATGTGATTCAATGAATGTGAATAGTTGGGATGGAAATACCGAGTGAATCACGACTAACTGCGTTATAAGTTGGGGGTCAGCGGGCACTTGAGCTCATATTCTAGGCAGGTCCTAGGACGTTCCATCGCCCATGTGGCAAGATGGCCGAGCCGCTAATGGCTCCTGCCCTATCTCAAGCATGACCAAGGTTGCCAGACGTCCCTGGATTTAAAAATAAATAAATGAATGGTCGATTGTCTCAAACGGCAGTCGCGTTTAAATTTGCCTTTTGGTAATTTGAAAAATAGGCCTTTTGAGAATTTAGTGCGATTAAATCCAACGGCACTCAGCAGCAGCACTACTTGTGACTAATTTAGAAACTACAGGCTGGGCAAGTTTCGAATGTTTCTTTGCTCAGAGGATAATGCTAGTAAATTAAAGAGTAAAGTAATTTTCTTCGGGAGAAATATGAATGCATTCATTTACCCGCATCTTCAACGATAAAATCCACAAATATACTGCCCTTAAGAAGTTGTTTTTAGGGGTAGCAAAGGACCATTAAGTAAATATAACTGTATTATAAACGTAGTATATAAATAAGCAAGAGCGTTGTCAGTTATGCACTTTATTTTTGGAGNGGCAAGTTTCGAATGTTTCTTTGCTCAGAGGATAATGCTAGTAAATTAAAGAGTAAAGTAATTTTCTTCGGGAGAAGTATGAATGCATTCATTTACCCGCATCTTCTACGATAAAATCCACAAACATACTGCCCTTAAGAAGTTGTTTTTAGGGGTAGCAAAGGACCATCATNGAAGTTGTTTTTAGGGGTAGCAAAGGACCATCATGTAAATATAACTGTATTATAAACGTAGTATATAAATAAGCAAGAGCGTTGTCAGTTATGCACTTTATTTTTGGAGTGTTGGGAGGGAGCTACAGGGGTTGGACACAAATATTTTCATTGAAAACCAATTCTTACCCCAACTCTTACCCTGCACACTGTCAAACATATATTTCGATTTGATGACAAGCTATTTAATGCAAATGAAATTAGGCTGTAATAACTGCTTTAATACTCCTAAAGTAAGAAATATAAAGTAAAAATATATAATTTTACAGTAAAAGAAGCTCATTTAATTAGGATGAAACTATTCCAAAAGCTATTTTCCTTAATTAAGACACGTGGAAACAAAAGTACTTTTATAATATCAGCTGAGCCCAAGATTTCACTATGAACATAATACTTCCATGGAAAATGTAATTATATGAAGTATATAAACGTTAACATGACAACTGGCGCTCAAAATAGTGTAAACGTAACCTAACTAAATAAATGTATGTACAACACATGCCAAGAAAGAAAAATCTTTTACTGTAGTTAGTAAAAGCTGCCTTCAAGGTTACGTCAGCACCGGAAGTCGCTGTGTATTTGCATCTTGGCAGGGGCCGTAGTGATGAGTGCAGGCGCTCTCTCTGGCCGGTGGTTTTCTCGAGGTGATCCGGTTTTTTCCTCCACTACTGCATTCCACCGCTATTATTCCATATTCATCTCGCTTCATTCCCACTGGCAGTAAAGTCCTCAGTTGATAGGCGCCACCCAAAAATCTCTCTCTCATATTTATTTTACGAAGTTTTGTAATGTTAATTGGGAAAAAGCGGCATAGTATTGGACGTGTTCATGTTGTTCTTTTTCGAATAAAATTGTGTTGGTAATGACTCTATGAGAATGATTTATGAGCGATTCTCCATTGATAGTGTGTTGAAAGAGAATCTATGGTTGTTAAAAATATATTTTTTACTTACTTAACTTTTTATAAGCTGTTTTTAACAAGCATAGATTCTCTTTCAACACAACACAACTTGCCTTATATAGCACCCATGCGAAGACAATCCTTTCAGCAAATGCTTCTTCTTTCGGGCTAGGTGTGGCGCTGTTACAAATACAAGAAGATGGTACTAAACGACCCATTATTGCCTTCGCCTCAAGACACCTGACATCAGCAGAGCGGAACTGGGCACAAATAGAGAAGAAGGGACTTGCTATCGCTTGGGGATGTGAACGGTTTTCTGAGTATATCACAGGTATCCCTATAACTATTGAAACAGATCACAAGCCATTGCTTTCCATTTTTTAAAAGAAAGAGTTATATCGTATTTTACCACGGCTCCAAAGGATCAGATTACGCATAAAGAGATACTCCTACCAGATTGTGTATACTCCAGGAAAACAGTTAATTATGGCTTATGCACTATCACGCAGTCCTTGCTCTACAGATGAAAACTGGGAACTTACAGAGGAAATACTCGCCTATGTCCACACAGTTGTCTCAAACCTACCTGCTACAGACACAAAACTTCAAGAAATAGCAGCTATATCACAACGAGACGAGCATTTTCGGCTTCTCATTAGATATTGTACAGAAGTTTGGCCAGACAAATCCTAGTTGACAGAGGAACTTATTCCATACTGGCAACATCGTTCTGATATATCCTTACATAATGGACTCCTACTTATAGGTAAACGCATTATCATTCCATCTTTTATGAGAATCTCAATTCTCAAGAATCTTCACGATGGGCACCAAGGTATTACAAAGCTAAAGTAGCTTAGGAGAGCATTTGGTGGCCTCGCATGTCTCAGCAGTTGAAAGACATTGTTGAAAACTATCGTACTTGTGCCGAGTTCAGGCCAAGAAAAACTGAACCACGGTTGCCATCTGAGTTTCCTGAACGTCCATGGCAAGAAGTGGGGGCTGACTTGTTGAAGTGTAAGGATCATTGGTACCTTATAATAGCAGATTATTTCTCTATATTCTTTGAAATTGCTAAACTTGGTGACCTTTCGGTGGAAACTATTATAAAACAAACTAAATCAATATTTGCTCGACATGAAGTCCCTGATGTTGTGCGGGCCGACTGTGGAACACAATTCAATTGCTCACAGTTCAAACAACTAGCCCAAGAATATAACTTTTGACTTATTACATTAAGTCCCTATTATCCAAGAAGTAATATATTTGTGGAAGCAGAAGTGAAAAGTTTCAAAAATTATTTGCAGAAGAGTAGTGATTCATATAAAATACTACTTCTTTTAAGAGCTTCACCCCTTGAAAATGGGTCAAGTCCTGCAGAACTGCTCACGGGACGTAAGCTTCTAACTCATCTTCCAACTATTCCCCAACGCCTTAGGCCATATTTGGTTGATATAGAAGCATTGAAGGAAAGGGAAGGGGATATAATTCAGCATCAAAAGAACAACTTTGACCGTTGTGAAGCATGAAGCTCCTCGTTCATACAAAGTTTGAACTGAAGATGGAAATTTCCGTCGTCACAGATCGTTCCTCCAACCTTTGAGAAAACAAAGTGATCAAAAAGCCAATTGAATACCTATTAGTAGTAACGATACTGAAACCAAAACTGTCCAAGAATCTGCCCTTCCTGCATGTAGCAAACCCCAAACCTTATCAGAATCTAGAACCTACTGACACCACAGGGAGTACCGAAGGCCTTCGGAGAAGCAGTCGAGATCCTAAACCTGTGCAACGTTTGGACCTTTAAGAAAGGGAGGATGTGTTGGTAATAACTCTATGAGAATGACTTATGAACGATTCTCCATGGATAGTGTTGTGTTGAAAGAAAATCTATGGTTGTTAAAAGCATCTTATAAAAAGTTAAGTACGAAATAAAGATATTTCACAAACACATTATAAATACCAAAATGAAAGCGTTATTTTATCAACTACACAAAACTATGATATTTCATTGGGAAGTGAAAATGAAGATGCTCACAGGATATGCAGTTTTACATACTCGTACATTCATCATCGCTCATGGCGGAAAAGTGAACAATATACAACACCTCCCCATTCAAAATCACAATTGGACGGTTCCAGCTTCCTCAAAATCTGTAAGTAGCTACTTCTTGCGAAAATATACAGACTGCGGTATCTAAGACTTACCATAATATCAAGCACCATCAGTTTCTTTATAGATAAGACTGTAAAAATGCATGTTTAATAATAATATTCAAACATATGAACACATAAAAACGTTGTTATAGTACGAATTAGTTAATGACTTTCATGAAAAAAATGTTGTCCCGCCTCCAAAAATCCCTGTAAAATATGCTATTCATGATGTTGTTAAGTGAAATGTCAGTACTGCGTAACTTTTGCAGATTCTTCCTATAATGGCAAAAACCAAAGGTATTTTCTGTGGCTGCGCAATATTTCATCCCGAAGGATGAAATTGAACTAAAATGTTGTGAGTTGTTTCGCTGCCAAATGAAATATGTCAAATGATATTGACTAACACATTGAACAAAAATTACATTATTGCCCTATGTGGCGATAACTTTAATATTAATTTTAGTGCGCGTGAACGTTGTACAATCAACAATATTTTCTCTCTAAATTGGTAGTTGTTTTAAAAAGGTAGTTCAGAGATGGGTGTTGGATGTTTGCACATTAGACGAACTGCGTAGCGTTGCAGATACTTCTTCAACAGCTACTGAAGAAATTAATGTTATGAAAATATTTCTTCATTATAGTATATACGCGATTCGGAATAAGCCAGGGGAAAAAGACGCTGGATATAAAGTGAAACTCTTCGCTCTCGTTTAAACGCGTTGGCTATTTTTATAACATGTAGTTGAAATAAATCCTGAAGCTATTTATTGGATTGAAGTCGTTCTTATTCTCGCACGACATATATCCAACAATTTTGTCCGAATTTCTTTAGTCACTTACAAGCCACGTACATGCTTTGAATACTAGGTTATATAAATTGAGGTGCAGGAGAATGACAAATGCAGTGTCAACCTTCTTGCAACACTTGACGAAACAAAGAATATACTGAAGGGAATATTTGAAAGTGTAACACGCACTTTAATGGAAGACGTTTTAACAGCAAAGGCTAGTCATATACCTTGTAAAATAGCTTAACGATATTCAATTTTATGTGGCTGCTTCTTGATATGCCACAAATACGGCAGTGACTCGGAGATACGTCTGTTGCTTTGAAAAGAAAAAAATTGTTTAAGACAACATGCATTTTACTTAGTAGATTATTATTTAAGTATTTGTAGAAAATGAACTCAAGAAAAAATGAAATGAAAGTAAAAGGGGCGGACTAAAATGTCTAGCCGAAACAAGTAACAGCTTTACACTAAAGCATGTTAATTAAAATGTCAGTACTATGAACTGCTAATAATTTAAGTACATTTTCAATATGCATATACAGTGAAAATTAAAATCTTTTTGAAGAATTCAGTGAACTAAGGTGAAAAACCGAATGGAACTACAAAAAGTGGAAGGAATTTCGCACATCCTGGTTAATGAAAGTGAGTATTGTTTGGGACTTTATTCTAATGATTTTAAAATAATTTTTTGAAAGATATAAAAGCTCAGGAAAATACGAACTGTTAGTACAACACTAAACAATAAGTTTAAAACCTCTTAATGGCCGAATGAAAGAATAATTTTTGAGAGTACAGTGATTAAAAAATTTCGGTATGTAGCATTTTCAAGCGCGCGTTTGTGTATGGGCACATCCGTTCTTTTTTTTTTAAATCTACAACTCTGAGCATGAATCATAATTTAAAAGCTAACTATATAATTGCCACTAATCATGAAATCTCGTATTTAACCCTTCAGTGTACACCCATGCGAAGTAAAGCAAACAAAATTAGATAGGACAGTGTTTAGATTACCAAATTGTGCAGAAAGCTATCATAACAGTCGTTATTTTAAAAACTACTGAGTAGCTTGAGGTGGAGTTTATTTTTAAATCGCAATGACGCAACTGTCACGCCTGCTGAGGGGGATATATTCATCGACCGGTGTAAAGTATTTTTTTTCGAGCGTAAAAATGGTTTCAACGAATGTTTCCAATATGATTCCTGACTACGCCTTGCTTACAGAGGTGAATATGCTATCCGATGTGCTTTTATCGTTTGCTTGTCTGCGTCCCGAATACGCAACGCAGCCTCAGGTAGGATAACGCATTGATCTGCCGGTGCCATCGACGTACCACTTTTATCTCAGGGCGAGGCCGCCCCAATTAGACGATTGCTCAGCTTGACGTTTCAACGGTGCTCGACTTACGTCAAGAAACGCCGATAATCAGAATCGCCTTATCTCAGATAAACGTTCTCGATACCGTAACTCAAGGATCCTTGCGTGAGGTTCCGCACGGCTGGCACCGGTACAAATAACTCAGCTCCGCCTTCCACAATTGAAAACCCATGCTTCGCAAGCATTCCACCACGGGCGTAGTTTGTTATTTATACGTCCAGTCACGCATCCGCCGCTGGAGGGGGTATTATACTGCTATCTTTGGTTGTGACGCTTCCTGTGTGTCGTGATGTTTTTAGCGTAACCGAAATGATGATGCGCCGTCCATGACTGCACTCATTCGCGCAACGCTGAAAGAACTGTACGTGATTCTTCATTCAGGGTATTCATCAGTGACGAAACGACTTTAAGCGCCCCTTCTCCCTAAGGGGAGTGTAAAGCCTTTAGGTACCCCTCTTAAGACGTTTTTGCTACTCTTATACATTTTATTTTGATAGGATCAATGTTGCATAAAGGTACAGAAAAATCACCAACCCAGAAACGATTATTAACATTTCATTAGAGCAGATATGTTATTTACAATACATCAATGCATCTCGGTGAACAAAAACAGTTTGGGTGCCCATTTTTTCTCGTTCCGTCGTCCTTTACTAAATTTAGGAGGGCGGCACTGTATACCCTGCCCCCTTCCCCAACAATTTCTATGCCACTGGTATTCATGTCTAACACATCCGCCGTAGCCTCGACGCACTGCAAATGTATTTTACTCACCCAGTGGCATATGAGTAGGAAGAAAATTTACACAAGTTTTTGAACATGCCTGATTCACATTCGAGAAGTCGTCCATTCCAGGCGAATTCTGGTACATTTTCTTTACATGCGTAGGTTCCCAATTATCCATAAAAGTTATTATATTGCGTAATTAAATCTATTCTCCTCTCCTCCCTCCTAACCACTCCGTAAAGCCATTCAATTGTTTATTTTCTTTTATCGATATTGTTTTACTTGTAAAAATTATACTATTCTACTCTGTGTCGTTTAATTCTGCAATAAGAAGACATTATTTTCATCCTACAAACGTCAAATTACTGGTAACATCCCCATTTTTCAGGAAGAAAGTGAGGGCATCTTACGTTAAGTCACTAGAATTTAAGGTCCTTGAAGATACACACGTGACTCGCAGAATAGAAATACCGAAGAAAATTTGAAGGAAAAAACGCATGCTGTGTCCTTTAACTTGACAAAACAAATTCCTATTTTGAATCCTCTCCGTCATACATTCAACCATTCTAAAATACAAAATTATTCATGTGGTGATATAGGTACAACCCTTGACTGGATCAAGTTACTTGGGCTAGACTCTAAATTCCATTTATAACGTCCTAACACCCTGTCCTTTCCTTGAACGGCGTATACAAAAGCGCTGAAAAGCAAAACAGAGGGCTACTCAGTTGTGTAACTTATGGGGGGCGTAACTTAGAGTTTTAAAAATCCTTTTTTTTTAAACCTACCACTACCTGACATTGTTTCCTTGATGTATACACTCACCAAGCATTTCTAAAACTGCTTCCTCTCTGGCCGAAGGACCGGAACTTGTTACCGATGCTCTCTCGCCTTTCCTCCCGGAAGGGGTTCAGGTGTTCCGGGTAATCGTATATGCTGATGGTGCTCCTCCGTCGGATCATTTTCCTGTTGGGAATATCCTTCCTTTCTTCGAGCCTAGTTCAGCAGCAGGATACAAACACTATGAAAGAACAAATACGCGAAGAGACGAGAAAGACGCATCCAGCTCACGCGACGCGACGATGTATAGACGTCGCTCGGGCTGCCCGCAGCACGACAATCATCCTCCTCCGGCGGAGGCTCGCGCAAGACTGGCTGGCTGGTGCGTCGCGGCGAGCTTCTTGTCGACCGGCGCCGCCGCCAGGTGTCTCTGCCGTCGCGACGAGCTGAAACAACCGACACACTTTTGTTGTCACTGAAGACGTGTCAGAGGCGTGGACACAGAACATGATATTCTAGAGGCTCAGTGACTCGCAAACCAGTATGCACCACAAGGCCCTCAGTAATTTTGTCGAACAAAGTATACTAAAGAAAATCGTTGGAACACTGAAGAAAGTGACGTATTTAATCGTGGGCTTGTAACGGAGAAGATGACACTGAATTAATACTCAATAAATCGCCAGAAGGTGGTAACGAACGCGAAAGAATAAAATAAAAAAACTACAAAATTACCTAAAAATAATTTATAACGATAATTAATAGGCCTAATCATTCTGGTAAAATAAAATTTTTTTATATCTTCGCGGAAAAATGTTACAGTTAAAGATTACTTTATGCAAATATATTTTCACAAAACGCTGGCACGGTGTGAATCTGGCATGTTTAGACTGTAATCGAAAGAAAAGACCCATGAAATAAAATTCCAGTTGTTAAAAATGACAGTCGACTGTTTTGGACACGCCCGCAATAATGAGGAAAAAACACACGACTGAGCAGGGAGGATCGAACTCGAACACACAGCAGACGATACTTCACAAATTGGCTGTGGCGGTATCAAGACAACCCGACCCGAAGAGGGGCTAAGGGGCCTCAGCCGCTCCACCCCCTCCGCCAGTCCTTTTCCAAAGGACAGTATTAAAAATAGTTTTACTCTCAAGACCGAAGCCAAAGTGGCGTGCATTTTACACAAATGTGACATACTGCCTACACTCTGTACTAACTTCCCCCTCATCAGGGTCTTTTTTTTAGCTTGTCAAGTAAGGATTCTGGTTAAATAACCAGTGTCGATCACCTTCTCCCAACCCCGAAAAAATTTTTAATACGCCTCTGACAGGTGGGGTTAACGGGATGACGAAGTTCCCTCCTCCCAGCCCCCCCCCCTCGCCATTCGTCATACTCCTCGTATTCATGGCGGTGCTGTGTGCCAAGACACGTCGCACAATCATCGTCTGCATACGCAATGAGCGACAGGCAGGGAAGGAAAGGGGCTGTTAAATACCCCCGCGGAGTAGAATTTCCTCGCGCTAAAAGCCTTCTTCCCCTGGAGTTACACTAGCAGGGAGGGGAGGCAGGAAGCGCAGTGGGCAGCGGCTCGGCCAGCGATGTGATGTGTGCGGCCTGATTGCCGCGTCGTTTGAATGTCATATCAATCCACAGGCCGCGCACGTTTCTTCGCGGGCCGCGGCTGACTAGTACCCCTACCTCCCCCGCCCTCTATACAACCTCCTTTAAACTCTTTATCTACCCTCAATCTTCTGCCGAAGCCAAGATTTGTTGATAAAGCGGCTATATGCTTATGATAATTTAATAAATTATAAAATAAATAATAAAATAATTATAAAATATTTATAAAATAATCGAACCCTTTTATAGCATAAATCAAATCCTTACTGAAAAGAAGACAGGGCAGATGTGTTATTATTGCTATCAGTTGTAATAGTAACAACTGATGATAAGCTTATGATAATATATGGTTCTTATTGCTATCAGTTGTAATAGTAACAGTAGCAGCAATAAGTCCCACCGATAATTTACTGAAACTAGAATCAATACAATTGGAAACGGCATGTCCAAAATGTGGGACCAACCTTCAGAAAGAATGTCCGTATGAGGGCCGAAGAAGCAGAAACAAGGCCGTAACAGACCGCTCGGCTAAAAACATTATAGCGTAATAATTATTGGCGGTAGTTATTGTGGTAGTACAAGTGAGGGTAGTAATAGCGGTGGTTGTGGG
>NQII01000367.1:794409-867635 GCA_002778355.1 Clitarchus hookeri | reverse complement strand
CAATGAAATGTGTCAACATTCAAGGAGTCCATCCAACAACATTAACATGGCAACGCCAATCTCTCATAAGCCCCCGGATGGCCGTGCTGTAGAGAATTTGTGCGATTCTTGTTTAACATAATATTTCATTTATAGGTTTTTTTTATACTAATATCAGCTCTTTATTATTTGATTTTTCATAACGTATGACTTTAATTTGTGCTAACCTTCTCGTACAAATACCTTTTGCTTTTGAAATCTGTATAAGAGATTACTCATAGTGCGTTCTAACGTGTTTAATATTTTTCAAATTTATTTCAGGTTTGCTTAAAATTTTATTTACTGTATTTTACGTTGTATGTTGCGGTAGTTTTTGTGTGCAGTCATGAGTTCTAGCAAGGTGAATAAAAGAGAAGTCACCAACGCCAACAGGACATCATTAACCTCACCGAATCGTTGTATTCACTAATTAGCTGAGGGGAAATAAAATAAAGTCTAGTTGCCGATGTGGGGGTTATCGTCCTGCCCGACGCGACCTAGACGACCATTGTTCGACGGGGAACTGAAGGGCCCCTGCCCTCGTCGACTGACTCTGAAGNTGAGTTCTAGCAAGGTGAATACAAGAGAAGTCACCAACGCCAACAGGACATCATTAACCTCACCGAATCGTTGTATTCACTAATTAGCTGAGGGGAAATAAAATAAAGTCTAGTTGCCGATGTGGGGGTTATCGTCCTGCCCGACGCGACCTAGACGACCATTGTTCGACGGGGAACTGAAGGGCCCCTGCCCTCGTCGACTGACTCTGAAGCACTTCTTCCAACGACTGAAGAAACTGCTCGAAGGGCGACAGACAGACGCGTCTTTTGTGTGTTGCCTCTCACCCTCCTCTCCTGAGATAAGGGCACGGCATCCGGCATCTGCCACGCACACTTTCCACTCGTTATTGACACTGCTCCGCACGTTATCGAAACTAAAACTGCGCCGTCAACATAAACAAACTCCTCGTACATTTGTACGACGCAGCCTGAAAATATCTAAATAATGCTGACGCTTAGCAAAAAACTGAAAACTACGATGTTTGAAACGAAACGACAACCGGACTCCCGATAAACGTAAACAGCAAATGTCCGCCAGATAGCCTACGATAGTACACGTCTGCCGGATAAACAAACTATCACTGGAAACGAGCCACCACGACTTTAAACTTCAAACCAGATAAAAATATTACGAAGCTTTCTAAAGCTAAAGAAAAACGAAGGAAATTGAAACACGTGTCCCGAAAATTAAGAATACTGCGTCATTACACGGTCTCTCGTGTCTTTCTATGGCTTCTGCAATATGTTTCCAATCGTCACAACCTTCTATCCAAACACTTTGTATATTTTTAGATGCCCTATTTACGAATAACCAACATGGTTCACAATATGCCTTTTGAAGAAATAGAGAATAGGACAGCCATGTACTTTCTAGTTTTATGCCAGACTTAAAAACAATATAATAATATTTTCCCAAGAAAGATTTATTGTCACTGTCTTTTAAGAAGGGGCCTTTAGGTTTACAGTGTCCGTTTCCAATCACAAACCGTTTCACTTGATCATTTAGTTGTCTAAAATTACCCGTAACAGTAACATATGGCAAAGATGTAATTTTTTTCCACATCAAAAAATGTTTCACTTTGAGTTTTGCTCATACCTGGTTGTGGTTGCTCTGGATCTAGATATTCACTGTTGCCGGGCTCTGCATTACTGCCACTTTTAGTCACATCAATTTCTTCATTTCTGCTGCACTGTTAATTTGATTCTTCGTCAATAAAATCTTCATTCTTAAAGTACTGACTTATTTTAGGCAACTTTTTAGTTTTTTTCTTCAGACTCCTTTCTCTTTCGTTTTTTGCTCCCACTTAGATACTTTCTAGGACTAGACATATTGTTATCTAATTTCCACAATTAACTTGGAAGATGCACATGCATCGCGGGATAGTCCAGAGTTTGAAAAAGAGGAGGAGATCATGTTTGACAACAGGAACTACTACTTGAAAGGAGTGACTTTCAACTACCAGTTATCTTTCCAACTTAGCATCGCCATATCAAAAATGCAAGGACTCACAAACAGCTTGAGAGTAAGTAAACAGGCCTTGGTATGTGCCAAATGTCAAAGGTTGTGAGATGTAATGATTCAACAGAACATTTGTGTAATAACTGATGACTAACAATTTTTTTTTAAATTTCTGAAGCAAATTGTACAATATGACAGTAAGCAGATTTCACAGTGAATGTTTTGAGGTTAATTGTGAACAAAGAATAGCTTTATAAACATAAATTCAAAGAGCATGATTCGACAGATCCTAATCACTATATATACATATACATATATAAAGAGGCAGCACGATATATAACAACATCCAGGGAGGTTCAACAATAAAATAATCAGAAAACAAACAAAACATTGTAACTGTTAGCACAGATAAATCACAAAACTATGTATAATATGAATAGTGTTAAAGAACATGTATTACTACAAGAAGTTAGTGGCACTTGTCCTCATCCTGCAGAAAGCTACGCCTGCTGTAGTCTGTAGTGGTCTGCAATTTGAGCGAGCCCTTGCTTGCCAAATTATAATGCTAGCACCAATGGCGCCACACTTCACGTCTGAGCTATGGTCTGGCTTTGTATCCGCCCCTCATCGTCTCAACAACTCTGGCGAGATCCAGTGGGACAAAGGAGTACTTCATCAGTCGTGGCCTCAGCTGGACTCTACTTACCAGCTGGATCTCAATTTCAAGGTACAACTACTTTACAGTACTCTTTGATTTTATATGAGGCTTATAAAGCATAGATTTCCCTTAGTTTGCAACTTGCAGCACTTTCCATGGTCTGTTGAGAAGTACATACTGTTTTGACAATCACTGCTTTACAACTTGAAACAAAACTACACACAATAATCTGCAAAGAGAAATAACATTGAAAACACAGCAAGATTAAGTACATATTTACTTTTAACTTGCATGAAACCATCTTTGTTGAATTGTTTTATGAGTTTGTTGTTTTAAAAGCATTCTTTAGTTTTTCCATGATGTAAACAAATGTACAAATCCAATAACATGTTTATACATAATTCTGGATTCTATCTAGTGATTAGCTTTGCTTACGCAACATGTAATTCTTCTATTTTTTTTTGTTGTTTTTAAGTGTTGTACAATCATTTTATTTGTGAATTTTGTTTAATTACAGTGGAACCCGTTTAAGATGACATGGCTTAAAATGTTTTCCTGCTTAAGACATCATAGTTTTTAGGCACAGAAATATTGCCATATAATTTATGCATAACCAACCCATTTAATACATTTTTGGGTTATTAGAATTTCTCATTTACTAAGTACTGATTTATCACAATGTCACAGAAATACTAGATTTTAATATTTTTCTCTCGGATAGGTTATTGAATGAGTCAATTTTGATGATCTAGCTGTCTTCTTTTGTCTATGGTAGCAGGTGCAACGATCCCATTGTTTACGTCATGGTAACACGCAAAAAGCTATCTGTTTCTATTTACCAATGTAATCAAATCTGGTTTGGTGTTTTGCTATTTCAAATGTGCCATTTACCAGTCTCGTCCACATCGGAAAAAAAAATTAAAAGCAAATTACTTTCTCTTGACTAAAAAGTTGATATCATCACCAAATTGAGACTAGCTACAATGTCCTGCGCACTAAAATGGCAGAACAGCTCTGTATACCTGTATCAACATTGAATACTGTTTTTAACAATCATAAAAACCATACTGCAACAAAGTGTTAATGAAGTGGCAGTGGAATCACTATTGATGGAATGGTTTCAACAAAAACGTGCACTCAACAACTGTTGATGGGCCAATTTTAAGGAAGAAATCGCTCTGAAGCTAAATGTGGAGTTCAGTCCAACCAATGGTTGGATTGTTAAATTTTAGAAATGCTAAGGTTTGGTACACAAAAAATTTAATGAGGAATCGAACAGCATCAACACAGAGGAGGTTGAAGCGTAGCAAAACACTATTCTTCCACATTTGTTTTCCAAGTACAAACCACAGGACATCTTTAATTAAGATGAATGTGGATTGTTCCACAACATACTTCCTGGCCATATACAGTGAAATCCCATACCTACGAGAGTTCTTAAATGTGTGAAAAACTGACTTAATTACAAGTACTTGTAATGTCAGATTCGTCACAAAAAAATTAAGTTTTAATTTTACGGTAAACACATTTATGTAGTAAATAATGGTGTCTGAATTCATAATCCATAATAAAAACATGATTTTAATGTTAAAATACGTATAAAATTTATATTCAGATGTGATAGCAGGACACCATTACAGCAGCAAAAATTACTCGCAAAACGTTACTACTGTATATGTGTAAACATGAAATACATAATTACAATTGCAGCAAATTATTATTTAACAGGTCAGCACCGCAAGTACAGTATAAGTAATACTCGCAGTTTACTGAATGCCACGTAACAGCCAAACAAAAATAAACTTTCTATGAAGAAAAACTTTAGGCAGAGCATGCATTTATTACGTTTTTTCCGGGCTTGCTTTTTTCTTCGTAACTGTTAAGTTGCTCAGCGCTAGCAGTAGAATCAATCAGATTTTACACTGATACATACAAACTTTATTTGATAACTGTAAGTTTTTTTTTGCCATAAAGAAAAAATAAACATTATAGGTCAAGCAATTATTAATGTTGTCAGTTTTGCCAACTTCAGTTTTGCTGGCTTCATTAAAAAAGATTTTAACACAAGTGCACAAAATGTACCATAACACTATAAAATACAAATCAAGAAGTTGGTCTTACCTTTTATGAAAATTGCATGGAAATGCAGACATGTTGATTTACTGAATATAGCAGCTTTAATTTTGCATTGAATACACACTTCAATTTAGGTGTACTGTACTAACAAAAAAAAAAAAAAAGGAACACCGAAAAACCTAACTTTTACTTCTGAAGTAAGTGTTGATTGTTGTTTGCTTCTTTTTGTTTGGTAAATTTTGCACCACAAATGCTTCCACACACTTAAATGCTGCCACATCAGCAACAAAAGCATTTGGAGCTCTATAAAAATTGTTCAGGACGTTGAGAGCCTCCAATGCAGCCTGTGTTGTTGACTGTGGGGTTTCCTCCTGTTCGTCCTCGGAACTGGAATTTTCATTTTCTTGTTTTGTTGCAAGCTCAATCAGCCTGGCATAAGTAAACACACATATTTTTTGCAAGGCGCAAAGAGGCAAAAGTTTTGCAAAATTAATATACATACACTTAAAATCGCAAAATTATTAATTACTTAGTAAAATAAAATAAAAATAGGAAAAATACAAAAAAAATTGTGAAATGCTTGTATTTCGATGAATTGATAGTTATAGTCTATTTACAATATCTATATATATACCTATACTATACCAATAACCTTCGATAAATTCCCGTAAGTCGACGACGAGAGCATCAGTATTGATCGAAATTGCGACAGACGTTAAAATGGCGTGGTAGTAGACTGAGTCAGACATTTCACGCTATTGTAAAACGTTATTTTTAAATGGTTGTGATAGTTTTTGACAGGACGGCACAGTTTGCGAGTGAAGGATTCTACATCTTCGACAATGTGGAAAAAATTCTTATATGCAAATGCTGCAATGTCAGAATAGAGTGGCACAGGAAAGGCACGTGCATGAAACAATTAACCAACTGTGTCTCGCATATAAAAAACAAGGAGAGTTTACAATCCGGTGCAAAAAGGCAAGTCTCTTTGGAATCAGCGGTGTCGACGGCAAAACATGACAAGAGTGAATTTGTTATGTCGACAACTCTGGCATTTATGGAAGCAAATATTTCAATTGAAAAATTGAATAACCCGAAACTTCATCAATGGATGAACAACATCAAAGGTAAATAGAAAATACTAGTATTTATTTTTGTGGAATGTTTGAACAATTTTGTCAATTTGTAAGCAGGTAAACCAAGCATTATAAAAAAATAAAGTTTGTTACCTACTCGTGACATATTATGCAGCTATGAGGCGTGATTTTTTTACAGCAGTTGTTAAAAGAACGTTTAAGCGGTAGTGATTTATCGTAGCCAAATTTAAATACAGTAATTAACTACTTGTTTTTAGGTCAGGTACTGGAGCTATTCAATTTCTGTATTTCATAAGCAAAATTTTAAAAATTTTTTTCATACTCTATTTTGCAACACTTTTACTAAAATGCATTTTTGTAAATGGTACCATAGTGCAGACACAAAAGTTTACATAACTTAAATGGTGCAAATTCTCTTTCAGTTGTTATGAATTCTTGTAGGCCTATTTCAATGCACTGATTATTTAAACAATTTCATAAGCACAAAAAAGTTAATCTTTTTGCAGTAGAACATAGTTAGATTTACATTTTTGCAAAAATTTAAATCTACCGTTACCTACTTTTCTATGTTAGGTGCTGGAGACCTGCCTTCGGTCAGTAGGATATGCAAAAACTATGTTACAGAGGTTATTTGCGAGGAGGAACAGAGGATGAGAGAAGCTTTTAAGGATCAGAGAGTTTCAATCCTCTGTGATGAAACAACAGATAGGAAGGGACAGTGTGTGTTCATAGTTCTTATAAGAGTGTTTGGCTGTGGGGATGAGTCAGTTCAAAAGATTTTTGTTGTGGGTGTGAAAATCCTAACAAATGCAAATGCTACTGAATGCTCACAGGCAATTGAAGGCATGATTCAGAAGTTAGGGATTCATTATAGGAACATAGTTTCAATAACATCAGATTCGGCAAGATACATGGGGAAGTGCAACAGTACCATCAGAATTTTGGTGTCTGAAGATTTAGTTCGTACACAACGCTGGGCTCGCAAACTGAACTTGTTGAGAAATATTTGGGCTATGAAATTGAGTGATTTGAACAACTGTGTCGTCCAAACCAAACACTTGTTTACGAACACTAAAAAAAGAAAGCATGCCTACATACAGATCTTGGCAGAAAAGAATGTGGATTAAAGTGGCAAAGCAAAACTTTTCCCCATGCCTGTAATCACCAAGTGGAACTCTTGGTTCAAGAGTGTAGAATATTTGTGCGAGTTTTTACATGACATTGTCGTATTTGTTGTAAGTGTTGCTGTAAATTATTTTAAGGCTTTGATTTTGTGTGAACTCAATAAAATCCATGGTCAAGCTGTAATGTTTGTTGAACACTGTGTACAGTGCTGCAACTTATTATTATCATTAGAAAGTAGTAAGATTCCTCTGGCGCGAACACTCAATTCAAAACTGAATAACTTGTCTAAGAGCTTCTTCTTGCTTAAAGATGGATTCTTTTTTGAAAAAATTTCTGCTGGACTTTCCAAACTCCCAAAACAAAGTCAGGCGCAACTGACATGTTTGTTTCAGTCTGTTGGTGAAAAAAATATGCATAAACTGAACTTAACTAGTAGGATCTGACAGTGCAAAATATTTCTTTTCTTCCCTTGGGCAGCTGTTTGACCCTAGAAACCTAATGAAATGTACTGTAGAAAAAAATGATGTTTGTGTTAAAATTCCTATGCTTAAGGACTTTACAACAACTGAAATAAATGTACCATATTTTGTATTCAGGGAACAGGCTCCTAGTTTGTGCAAAGCAGGGAAAGGTGTTGACAGTATTGCAATTCTGCTACCATTAAAGTTTGAGCATAGTAGTTTTGTAGATGCTGCTGTAAAGTCATTGAGGATACCAGTAAACAATGTTGATTCCTAGAGTTCATTTTCAATGTACAACATTATGTCTGACCAAAGGACAAGTCTGATTCCTGAAAACATTGAAATAATGTTTGGCAATGTCTGACTGAGTTTATGTTAAAAATGTCCTAATTTGTGTAATATTTTGTTTTTTGAAATATTATGTTATTTTGTCTACATTTTATTTTTGATGTGTTATTTCAAATGTTGCTAAGGATTTAACTATTGTTTTCTTTTCTCTAAGTAGGCCTAATCTATTGTGTGTTGCTTGTTCTGTGTATTTCAATATTTTGTAAATTTTACTAATTGAACCTATAAAATTATGTCATTCTATAGCTATACATTTAAATTTTACTACAAATTAAACAAGTATTAATAATGCAGTCCGTAGAAACTTCATATGTCGTCTTTAAAATCAACAAAATTTTTAATGATTTTGGTGAGAAAGTACCAAAAAACATAGCAAAATAATCTTCTGAGAAGTGACAAAATCATGCAAATATTTTCACCGAAAACACCTATCTCAAGTCATCAGTCATTTCCCCATATACCTCGACATTTTCATCAACTGCAACAAAATCTCGAAACTGACAATCCACTGTAATGTTGTTGTCGGTCAGTTCGTTTCAGCCATCAGGTTCAGGTAGTTCATCATCTCCATCCCTCTCATCTTCATTTGTTACATCAGGATTGTGGTGGCGGAATCCGGCATGTCGAAAACACCCAGCAATGCTGCAGATGGCATTCAAAACATTCCATTTTGTCAACGGTTTTTTCATTGACACTTTCCGCAACAAAGAATTCACAAGAATGGAGTGAAGGTGATGCTTGAAATTTCTGAAGGCACTCTGATCCAGTGGCTGTAGAACACTGGTGCAATTGGGGGGCGAAAAATAAGTTCGGTGTGCCGCAAGGTTTACACTTTTGAATGCGCTGGGCAATAATCCACAAACAAAACAACTTTTCTATTTTTAGCCCCCATCCTGGCATTAAAAGCATGAAGCCACTGTGTGAAGAGTTTGGCCATCGTCCATGCCTTCTTGTTCACATTGTATGTGCAAGGGATGTTGCGAACACCATGAAAGGCACGAGGTCTTGCAGATTTGCGAAATATGTAGGGTTTCAGCTTATCACTGCCATCTACATTGGTACACAGCAGTACTGTAATGCGTTCTTGACTCCGCTTAACGCCTTTGCATTCATCACCTTTAACAACTCGAGTTTTATTAGGAAGCACGTTATAAAAAACACCCGATTCATCGGCATTGTAGACATCTCTGGCGTCATAGCGATTTAAAATTTCACTTAGGACGGGGTACCATTCTTGCACTTGTAAGCTGTTTACACTCACAGATTCTCCAGATATCTGCAATTGGACGAGTCCCCTTCTTGCCTTAAATTGATTAAGCCAACCTACACTGCACTTAAAATCATCAAGCTTCATCTTGAGCACCAATAAGTTAGCTTTTGCCTGAATTACTGGTCCACTTATTGGCATGCCTGCTGCACGTTGCTACAAGAACGATTCGTACAGCACATCTTCCAATTCTGAATGATAAGTCTTGCCTAATGTTTTGTTCTTACGGCACACGTTCGACTTCAGCACCACATCTTTAATTTTTCTCTTTATTTTTTAATAGCAAAAGAGTTGAACTTAAATTGTACCACCTGCCTATTTCACTTTTACTGCAGCTACTCTTTTTGAATTCCTGAGTAATCTAAATTTAGTGGCAATATTTATTGCCTTACTACGATTTAACTTGCCATTTAAAACCACAATAAGAGTACAATTTCACAAGTGATCAACGTGCTAAAAGTATACACCAACGCACAAAGCAAGGCAGAGCACAAGAGGAAGATGGCTAAGGTGCAGAAGAAAGCAAGCCTTTTCCAAAAGGTAGTGAGACTATGGAGTACCTGCACAACTACAACTACTTCCCTGATGTTCCAGAGTCTATCACAAAACACATGTGGGATCTACAAAAATACACCTCCAAAAAAAGTTTGAGGCAAAAACCCATTAATTTTTTTTGTGAAAAATAAATCGTAAAGACTGTAGGCTACCTAAGACTCAAATAATTAACAATATACCATACTTTACAATATTTAGAGAATAGAAAATTGCACTTTTTTTTAGCTCATCCCATTAATAAGTTTTCCTGCTTTAAGAGTCATCTTTACCTTGTTGGCCAGCGTGTTTAGAAATCCCAGACTGGTTAAAAAGACAGACTCCCTTGTCCTGTTGTAGAACTAAGTGCGTTTGTTTTCGCGGCCATCCTGTGACCGTACGTATTAGTGACCATTTGAGAAGGGTTGGCAGGTCCACAACATGCTAAACACAAAAAACACAAACTGGGACCTTGGGCTTCATACTATTCTTCTCTCTTCCAAGTGTTCACTGACAACACATCGCTAGAATTAATGTCTATGTAAAATCACAGATACCTCATACAATTAAGTAATAATTACTAAATTAAGGCTGTCATCTATCAGCAATTAACCCTGAAGTTTTCTTTGTAGGCAGCAGTCATTGATCAACAAACTGAAGGTAAAACATTAATCATAATTTAATATTAAGGATTATTATGCAATCAAATTTCAAATAGTATGGTTAACATTTTTAAATATTTATGAACTGAAAACATTCCCAACAAACTTGTGACTTAAATTATTTTATTTCATTGACAGTACAGAACAAAAATGGTTTACCTAAGTTTTTTTTAACAAATTCTGTTCTTTTTATTTACAAAATTCGAATACTCCTTCAAAATACAATAATAGTGCAAATTTACGTTGTCAAATATGTACTTGAAAATTAAAATTATAGTCTCATGAGAAATGGCTTTTGGTTTTATTTCTTTAGGTTTATGGCATGAATATTGTGGTTTTTCAAAGATGCTTTATTGCAAAGTGCATTGGGCCTGCATAATTACAGATTACACATTATAGTACTTAAATTACGATATGTGCATACATTTTTGTTAACAGATTTACGTTTTTTTTTTTTTTAAAGATGTGGCTATTCATATACTTAATTATGTACACACACACTAAAAATATTTTTTCAACAAAAATATAATTTTTGTAAGTATATAGAGATGAGTCTACTGTACAATTAAGCTTAGATAATTACAGCAGCATTTAAAAATTACAAGCCACCAAAATATCAATATATAAAATTTTAAGTTGTACACATGGGCCGTATAAACTAGTAAACGGAATACCACATTTTTAAAACTACAATTTCTTATCGCTTACTAGTGATAGTTATGACAACAACGTAGGCCTAATTTTTTTTCCATCGGCTTTGTATGGTTGAAAACTAACTATGTTTGTTCTAAGGTGAGCATTAAAATTTTTGAATAGCTGTAAAAAGAGAAATGGTTTGCTCTTAAGTGATAATTTGCGTGGTGTTGTTCTACGATGTGTTATGTACTGTTATAGGCTGTCCATGGTAAAGTCGACACTTTTGAAAGCCCTGCATAGTTTATACTGTCATCTCATTGTGTATCCTTATGCATCATCAACATAAATATCATCATATGATATGTTTAGATCAGATGTTCACAAGTCCACTATATTTGCTCAGTACATAAAAAGTAACATGTAATAACAAACAACAACCACCAAATTGTAATAACTAAGAACAATCAATAAGTGCTTTCAAGTGACGTGCATCATTTTATTCCTGTAAAAAGTTACAAAATTCTATCTCCTAGTAATATTTGTGGATGTATCAAAGTTCCCACGGAAATGGTGTATGCCGTATTTATCAAATGCCTTGAAGATGAATACAGTAACATTAATGCTAGGTACAAGCAAATAGCTGCGCTGCCGTGACAGTACGACTGAGGAAATGTGACTCAACAGAAGGGATGGAAAATTTTACTGTGCCAGAAGTAAAGCGAACTACATTTCCTAATTGGAACCACTTTCCCTATGTCACTGCCAATTTTACCGTGAGTTTTGTCGGTGCTTACTGTACTTCAAAATGTTTGCTGTTACGAGTAGTAATTTTAAAAGATTGACACTTTGTCATGAATTCTAATAAAAATATTTGATTGTATTCTTGTTTTAAAATGATCTAAATACACATACAGTGACAATCATTTAATACAAGCTGTACCTGCTCAAAACGTCTTCAAGAAATTTTATACTAAGAAATGTTATCCTTCCGTAGATGTGATGGTCCCATGACAAACTGCGTTTCATTTTGTTTTTGTATTATAAAACAAGTTATAAATTTTGACAAATTCTTTTAGCAGATTTCGGCTGATCTTTTATTATTTTTCTTTTTTCGTTCAAAATACGTTTTGGCATTGAAAGTGTGTGTCGAGGGTCCGCGAGTTCTGGAAAAAGACATTCCATGTAGAATTAAGTTAACTTTTTTAACATTTCTTTTGCCCAGAATTCGTCATCCCGCTGTATACTTTCGTAATACACAAATGGTGGATTGGGTCTGCACACAGCAAACAAGCAGTACAACCTTCGGGTAACATGCAGCTGGCCTTGAACTTGATAATAATATTTATGGGACTTGTTTACCCCCGCAATGTTCTTATCTTTTCCAACTTTCCAGAACGTCACCTTCCATTGCAGGATAGCAGTTTCAGGACTCAACAATTCTGCGGACACCGGACATTTGACTTCCACAATGCGATCTTCATCTATCAAGCCATCAGGTGTTGCACCGAAATACGGTAATTCAGGATCAATAAAAAACCCACATTTCCGAATTTTTACATGTGCAGCATCTTGCAGTACTTCAATAGCTCTGTGCTCATTTTCTTACCTGTATTTCACAGCTGATATGTGTTGGAGATCAGTGTAGAGGAAAATTTTTACTAAACCTTTTTAGATGGTAGATGGAAGTCTTCTTTAAACATCGTCACAATTTGATGCTGTTAGTCGCTTCGGTCTTTCTTCCAGCCCCTGGCCGGCATACAAGCGGTCCCTGGTTTGTATTTCAATTTCATGCACAGCTTCGTTGCTTTTTTGAAGGCTTTCCAGTTTTCCAGTAGCTCATTACACAGAAAATAGAAATCATCTGCAGGTAGATCTGGCTTTTGTGCCTTAGCTCCTTAATCAGGATCAATGTCTTTTTTTTACCAGAAAACAGCTTCTTTGGTTTTAGAAATGGCTTTCCACCTACATTCTTTCACTTTATTCTAGCTACTTCCACTTTCCATCTTCTTTGATCTTCTAATATTTTTGTAAATGTACCTGGACTTTTACCATAACTTAGTGTACAGCTCCAGAATTGTAGGCAACCACCACCGCAGCACATTGCGCTTGATAAGATACACGTTTCGTGTAGTTGATGCGTTTGCCACCCGTCTTCTTCGCCACTGCAGAGTTGTAATGCTCAACGCAATTGTTGTCAACATTGTAAAGTAAACTGTGGCTATGCCTGCTCAACTTACCTGCCAAAGATTGCAGTTTTTGGTACAGACCATACTCATTAAGAAGTGGAATAATATTTCTCTCACCTTCTTTTGCACCGGCACAGAAGTACGAAACACGTCGTTGATGGTTACCAAAAACATGATCAGCGGTATTTATGATGTAATTTCGCAGGTTCGCTATACGTTCGTGCATAGCCACCTCCTCGTTCATTCTGTGTTCAGCAGCTTTTACATCAGCACCACGCAACTGTAAGCTTTTGGCATGTATTTGTTTCCTCAGATGAAATGGGCCATTTTTTCCAGTTGTCAAGATGTCTTTTAACTTGTTGCAGTAATTACGCAAAAGGTGATTTTGGCATTCCAGGTTATAGACAGTTCAGTTTCTGTACGGTCTTGCTTCAAGCAGTTTTTTTGTAGACACTACTATCACCATCAGCTATCAGAGTTCTATACCACAAACCATACATTTCTTCACTTCTGCAAAAGCCTTCTATGATAATGACAGCTTCCATACTGGATGTACTTTGTTCTTGACTCCAATTCTTGTAACATATTTACAATGACTGCTCCTTCCCTTGTTCCTGTGCTTGATAACACACAGTGCAGTACTTATTTTGTACGCCAATGAACAAAACCTTTTTCGTCTTGTAACCAACAATTGCAGCCTGAAATAAAATCATATTAATTATACAAACCAGTCGCATAACTTATGGTGTTCCATAAACTTACAGTTTCACTCGTGTGAGACATTAGAAATGTGTGCATATATATGTGTGTGTGCTTGTACATACATACATACATACATACACACACACGCACACAAACAAACACACATACATTTGTCACCACGCTTGATATGTCTTACTATAAAAAATTATGCAATTTAGTTTTAGGAGCTAGTTCTCTTGTCCAATATTGCGTATACTGCGTTGCACTTAACTTCAGTCAATTTTAACAGAGAGTGTGACCAACCTACACAGCATGTGAACAATAAATGCTGTAATTTGCAAAGTATTATGTCAGTTGATGGTTGTATTGAGATATTTGTTATGTTGACGATTTATGCGATGATTATGGAGGGGAAATAGTAAACTGAATTAAAAATTATAACTTTGAAATTTAATGGCAATTACAACACTTATAATTTAAATTACTTTTTTTGAGTAATACATAATATTTTTTGACTGTATACCATGGACCTCAAATACATTTTAAGAAATTAGATTAGATCATGAGTACATCACGGTTATATAAAACGTTTCCAACCCGGCAAACGTGATTGAGCTCTCTTTCATCATGTTTGAGTGAGTACCTTGTTGGTGTTGTCGGAATATTATATTGGCAGTTAATTATTTTGGTATTTGCACATGCCAACAAGCGTAGTTCTATGTAGGCGTTTGTCTTGTGCGTCTTCTCGAATGAAATGTATTATCGGCATGTGTTAATTGGTTGACTGTTCCTTGGTCGCCATTTTCCTTAACCGCCGGCCATGAAGCACAACCTTTAATTTGATACCGCATTTCAGGCGGTGGCGTATGTCGTTTCACCAAAAAACTAAAAAATAGATTAATATTAGAGTAAAGGGGGTCACTGCAAGTTGCATACTTACTCCTGCAGATGTAAAGATGACTCTTAAGAAGCAAATTTTGTTCACTTTGTACGAGATTTTCTTAAGAGGGTTTTACTGTGTTAGTAGAGATGCAATGCTGGCTGTAAGCTGTAAATAAATTCAGAACAGTACATAAAACCAAATGTACCTTTTTTTATAATTTAGTTAATGTCTTTTTGCCTTTCCTATAATGCAATGAGTGCTTCAAACATTAAATTGCACTACTATCAGCATTTTGTAAAATAGTATATTCATTTTTACATCATTCTTTCTCTATTTTGTTTTGATATATACTGTATATAGATTTGTATGAAATACAGTGGACTCTCAATGTACCGAAAACGCATGTACTAATAATAAACCGTAACCAAAGTTAATTTCCCTTGATCCCTGAAAAGTTCCGAGAATTATACAATTACCTAATCTTATAATTTATTGGATGTTTCATTAATCTAAATATCTTTCAGCCCCATCATTAAAAATTTCCCGCAAAAATCATTTTTAAGTTGGTTGTTTATGCTAATGTCCAATATGTTTATTACTGCTGCGCGGTACTCTTCTCCAGTTCAGCTGATGGTGTCAGCGACTGAGCAGGCGAGTCTCAAATGCTCCTTCCCCTTACAAAGCCTGACATGAGGGGAAGCGGTTAGCTAGTAACCAGCGTGGTTTTCTCTCTCTCTGTCGTCCAGCAAAAGAAAAGTTCTCTCTCCTCTCTCCCTCGCTTTCGGTCGTGCACATTTGTTTCCACCCCTTACATAGAAATTTTATCAAGATTATCTGTCACATCAAAATAGCGAATTAGCGGATTATCACTAAAATTTCAAAGCAAATTATTTTGCCTGAAAATGTTAGGTAATATATTTTAACAAGGAATTATTTTTTACACAGGCATTTTCTTGTTCAGAGGACATCTTTTTCCCCCTCTGTAAAGTTGGTGTTTAACAACATCTGGTGTAAAATCACCATGATTTTAAAACTAAACATTAATTTAATTCAATAGACAACATCTTTCAAATAAAGTGATACGCCATACCCTGAGCACCAATAATTGTTTGAACATCGAGCAACTTGTATTACCAAGCATAAAGTTCATTTTCAGTAGCTTATTATGGGGAGGTCATCGGATTTATATTAATTTATTTCAATAGACATTCATCTTATGAATAAACTGATATCTTGAAAGTGCTTATTTGACACCTTTTGTCGTCAAATAATCCGTAAGCACTAAGCCCAAGTGCAGCGTAACTCGCAAAAGGCATAAGTGTATGGGAAAAATAGAGGACGTGATTTGAAATAAATTTTAACCACCTTATTTATTCTTCTCTGTCTCAAAATCACACTTTTTAAAGTGAAATATAAAATACTAGAACTACATATTTGCCACGCGACGTGAGCACAGGATCGCCAAGTGTAGATTGATCAAGAGCTGTAGCTTAGCTTCTGTAAGCTTCAACCATCCTCTACGATATTCGGAGCTCGTTCCCTCATAGTTGGCGGGGAGGGAGCTAGTTGCCTAGCAACCAGCATGACGTCCTTGTGCCTTCCTTCGACTAACAAGTTTGGAAGGGGAGGGGTAGATTGTTTCACTCCTCTCACCTCTGGGCTACCCCTTCTCCTTAACACTTGCCATGAACATACAGACCGGCCAATAACCTCTCGGCGTGGGACATTCAAAATTCGGTGCCAGATTTAAATAAATTATCTACAGTATTTTGATTTTATATTCTTTGTTTAAATAAGTTGAGGTGAAATGTTTTTAAATGTATTATTTTCAGTAGTACTAAAACAGTATAACATTTTTTTTTAATTTCCATCTTTATTGGGTTTATTATTAGTTTAACAATATTCACAGATGATGTGCAGCTCTCATTTTACTCAACTCGAGGTTTAAAAAGGTAACACATCTAAAAGCTACTCCCCAGCTGTCGTGTACAGATGGTTTGTAGCGTCTTACGATTAATGTTCAGTGACACAGACTATAGGGTGCCTGGGATTTGAGGGTAAATAACACAATGACTTCATCACGACTTCTTAGTTTGGAACAGGTTTATTGAACAGGAATTAACTTATACATTCCCGGCACTGCTGCGGGACTTTATACATACTTAACGCCCTGCGAGTTCTGGCCTGAAGGGCTGGTTACGTTTCTGACACTGTAGGGGCATTAGGTGTCAGGACAGGTCCCTGAGTGATGACAGGGTTACTTATCTGCACATGTTGCGTGGTAGTTGCTCCGGCCATTGATGGGTCTGGTGAGCTGTTAAAGGCTCTCCGTGGTTGGCTTATTGCACACAGCTGGCTTCCTCTCGACGTGGCGCCCCTCGGTGGAGCTCACCACTCGCTCCCGTTCTCGGCGTAGGGTAGTAATGGACTACTTACTACCCTACCACGTCCCGGAGAGGGACCCCGTGTGTGGGCCCCTACCCGTCCTTCGCGGCTACGGGCTGCACTGGACAATCCCACTATCTCGACACGGCACTTCCGTTGAAGTTCACCACTCGACTCCGCCTTCTCGGTGCGTTGCAACTGACTGACTGTAAACTAACTGACTTAGGCGGTAACTGGCTGGCTAACTCACGTCCTGACGTGGTGAAACTACTCGTCCAACGTGACTCTGGTAACTGACTCTGACTCTGCCTTGCGTTCCGCATTTCGCGTCCCAATTTGGCTGACCCCTTAATGTCGCGACTGAATACCTGCTCATCCCGGGGTGGCGGTACCGAACTTCCACGCCACCAGCTGCTCGTTGCTTCAACTGACGGACGTGGCCGTGTTCCGATCTCCTCGGCCTTCTCTCTCTGTGCGGTAATCTTCAACTGACACCCCATCCTCCCCGCAAAGAGGCCTATATCCTTTCTAGCCTCTCCCCCTAATTTCCTACACGTGTCCCCTTGTTGGAATGAGGGGGGAGGTAGGAGGAAGCAGTACAATGCACTTCAAAAACGTGCGATGGTTCCCTTAACGTTCCGGGTGGGGGTGGGGGGGGGTTCAAAACTTTTTCCAAGCTTGACAACTATTTCGCGGTGCGTGTTTTCAACTTCAGGCATCATACGCATGCCTATCTCATGATTTCTCAACGTTCCGAATTTCACTTGGCTTGCTAAGGGGTAGGAGGTGGGTGGGGAGGAAACCTGCGTGGCAGCGACACGTGTAAGGCCTCGACACGCTCCTACCTCGGCTTGACCTTTCTCTGCGGTAATTACGACTGACACGTGTCTCTCTACACAGGTTTAAGCTGGCAGGGGGGAGGGGGGTTGGTTGGTGACAGCGCCGCTCTAAATAATACTCCTAATTACGCCACGCGTCAAAGGAGGTTGTATTTTTTGATATTCATGTCAAACCCTCGTCTACTAAAATTCTGGATATATGAAAATTTTTTTGACAGTCCCTTGAAAAATGGTAGATCGAGAATCCACTGTATATAGTGATAGGAAAATCTAACCAGGTTGTACTTCATCAAAAGGTAAAAACACCAGCATCAGCTGAGTGTATGGACACACATGCTATGACAGGACACTTACTGTCTGCATAACCATTAAGTAGTGAAGACCTTGGAAAATTTTGGCAACTTGAATAGTATACATTCTGAAAAATTCTTGCAATGTGGTTCAAAAAATAATTTTGTAAGAGAGATTAACTATGCTACAATTTCACTGGCCTTTGTTAAAATAAAAAATGGAAAACAAAAAAATTACTCTCTCATCTTAAAAAAAATTTGTGCTCTCTGTAAAAATCATTTTATATCAGTAAAAGTTGGTTTACAGGCATATTAAGTGCATTACCTACATGTTGCTCGAATTGCATTGCAGTGTGTTTGAAATCCGCAATTTCTATATGAAACCACTAAACGTGTCACAATTATACTAATGTATGTAAAGAAAACACACTTCAGAAAAGGTATGAATGATATTATCAATACATCATTCACATTATAAATGCTATTTCCAAGTTCTCCAATATAGCCGAAAACTGATGTTTCACAGTGCTGTATCTCGTACTTTACTGGTCAGAAACATGCAAAATTATTATAGCTGACATGCACTGAACTTAGTTTTAGATTTTTCACCAATAAAATGATAGGCTCACCACTTAAAGTCCCATAGGTATACACAGCACGCTAGTTCAGAGCCTTGCGTGTAAGAGTGATGGGATCCTAGGTACACTTCTCAGTTTCGCCCTTGCTCACTTCCGAGCCTGAAATGNAGCCTTGCGTGTAAGAGTGATGGGATCCTAGGTACACTTCTCAGTTTCGCCCTTGCTCACTTCCGAGCCTGAAATGCGCTAAAAAGCTCCAAGTAAGCAGCACCCTTAAGGGCTCTGCCTAACAGCTGGCAACTGCGTAATTTAAATAGAAAATACCATGTTAAGGAAATTTCACCTCAGTGTGTTAATTTCAAAGATAGGCATTTCAAACAAAATAGTACATACTGCCTACAAGCGTATATTTTCAATATGGATAGGCAGTATGTACTATGNCAAGCGTATATTTTCAATATGGATAGGCAGTATGTACTATGTTGAAGAACATAAATTTAAAAAATTCATTGCAAACACAATATACATGTTATGGAAACATCTCCACTGTAGAGAACTTCCCCTAACAAATTTGCAAAGAAGGCATTTCAACAAAATGTATATCTTTAAAATTAATGCACTGAGGCTAAATTTCCTTAACATGGGATTTACTATTTAAATTTCGCAGCTGCCNCGTATATCTTTAAAATTAATGCACTGAGGCTAAATTTCCTTAACATGGGATTTACTATTTAAATTTCGCAGCTGCCAGCCAGTGATGGAATTTCAGAGAGGTCAGATAATATGGTTGAAAGATGCAGGGTGGAAAGCATTTCAAATTAGCCATCATTAGGGCTGCTGGAACTTTAGTGAGATTATGTTGGGAGCAATGCACACAGTAATGTACCAATACACAGTGTAGTGGTCCTGGATGACCCCAAAAAGACCACTAGGATGGAGGACTTTTGTCAGACAGGCATGACAGGAGCCAGACACTCCCTTGCCCACCGTCAAGCAACACGTGGAAGCCTCAGTCCTGTATCACTGCCAGAAGTGTTTTCAGGTGCCCAGCACAGGCAAATCTGCAGTCCCAACGACCTTAATTTGTTCTGCCATTATCACCTTCACTTGCACTGGTGTCATCAAACAGCAGCCTGGAATACTATGGAATGGCAATGCTTTGTTGTTAGTGGTAATAACTCATGCTTTTCTTTGGCCATAGATGGCAACTATGCTTGTGTTATGGTTTGTGGAGCCATCATAATATATGATTGATTTTTGTCACTTGTATCAGTAGGTAGGGCCTAATGTCTCCTCAACAGCAAGTTCATTATAAATGGAGCAAGTTTCTCAGAGAAACAGACCTGGGGAAGGAATCCCAGCACTCGTGTGGAGTGATTTCAGAAACAGAAATCAGCATGACAGAACCAGGAATAGAACCAAGGTCTTTCCAAATGTGAGTCTAAGGTTTGCCACCTCACTCAGCGGTAGCAGTGTATTGGGAGACATTCCACAACTCCATGTAGTGCCTCTCCTGTCTGAGTGCTAAGAAGCCAGTTTTCAGAAAGATTATTTTCAGCTATGTGCAGGTTCTACTTTTCTGGAGCATTTGAATCATCATGTTTCAGACCTATCTGGTCACCTTGTCTCGCATCAGACATTTATGGGGACAGATTGCATGCAATCTTCCTTCATGCTACATGCCTAGGGATAATGTACAACATTTTTTATGTTCAATTGAATTGATTTGTGTATCCAGCCACAAGTTGGTCCAAGAAGACTTTGAAGGTACTTTTCTTTCTTCTGTATTGCAGGTGTTAGGACGTTGGCTTGATGCAGGGGTATTGTAATCTCTTTTTTTTTTCTCTTGCCTGTACCATCACAATACTATCCAGCTGGTGTCAGCACCCACCTCCCTGTTTTCGTTAATCCAACTCTGCCTAGGAGACTGATGACATTGTGCAGAGGGGAGTGAGGTCGTCATAACAGGATAGAGGTACCACACCACATGCTGGGGTTTAGGGGCTGAAGTACTCCAGTCTTCTATAAAATGTAAACAAAATAAATGGAAAAATGGTGGATAGGAGCAACTGTACTGACAAACCATTGATAAGTTATCAGCAAAAAAAATTATACTGGACTGTGAGTTTGTAATGTGACACACGCACAGTTATAGCCGGCTTTATAATATTACAGTCCCACAGTTAGGCCGCCATATTTGTTATACCGCACGTCAAGTATTGACGTTCGGAAGTTGCCACTCNATATTACAGTCCCACAGTTAGGCCGCCATATTTGTTATACCGCACGTCAAGTATTGACGTTCGGAAGTTGCCACTCCTCTATCTCAGAGATAGTAACACGACTCTTTAAAAAAGTGCCAATTTTTTACCAAATAACGTAGTCAAGTTCCAGTTTATTAGTCTTTACTTTATTTATCAACCAAGATGCAACAGTTCACAGAGTGTTTACGTATGCCGAGTGCAGAACATTGCCACATTTGTTTACAAATTAATTCATTTCTTAAAAACTTGCATCGCAAGAAGAATTTACGAAGCCAGGAGGGACGCTCGTTCCNATATTACAGTCCCACAGTTAGGCCGCCATATTTGTTATACCGCACGTCAAGTATTGACGTTCGGAAGTTGCCACTCGTCTTTCTCAGAGATAGTAACACGACTCTTTAAAAAAGTGCCAATTTTTTACCAAATAACGTAGTCAAGTTCCAGTTTATTAGTCTTTACTTTATTTATCAACCAAGATGCAACAGTTCACAGAGTGTTTACGTATGCCGAGTACGAACAGGGTTCACTGATAAACACACAAGTGCAGAACATTGCCACATTCGTTTACAAATTAATTCATTTCTTAAAAACTTGCATCGCAAGAAGAATTTACGAAGCCAGGAGGGACGCTCGTTCCCTCCTGGCACTCTACCGACCTCCCACACCGGGCAGAAATAATTTAATAGAATTTAAAATACAAGCCAAAAAGAATTGAAGTCAAAAAAGATTTTGCCATCGCGGATGCTTGCCGGTGTGGGTGAAGTTCGTCACGCCCGATGCGTCTTCTCTGGTAGCTTGTTCTAGACCATTTCCTCGGGCAAGTATTCCTCCAGGGTTTTTACCACTCGTGGCTACCCCTCCTTTCTCAGATAAGGACCTGGCGTGGGCTGCCACGCACGCTCTCCACACTGAGTAGCCAGCTTAACTGCGCCGTCAAGATAAAGATAAACTAACTTCTCGTACAAAACTTGTTGACGCAGTCTGAAAAAAGCTAATCTAATGTTAACGCGTAACTGAAAACTACGACATTTGAAACGAAACTGCAAACGGATGCCCGATAAACTACCACTGTAAACAAACCACCACAGCTTTAATTTTGAATCCCGATTAAAAAAATACGAAGCTTGGCAAAGCAAAAGAAAATAAAACACCTGTCCCGAAAATTAATAATATTGCGTCATTACAAGTTCATGGGTTAACTGTGTCCTTTTTATGATCGTAGTTATCAATCACTTCTGCCATTTACTAAAACTATGTAATCAAAAAAATATTGATATATTTGTAAATTCATATAAAAGACAATAATAATTCGTAAAGTTTGTTATTTTCTGTCCAGCCCTCTATCCATTCCCTTGGGTTATCACTCATACCAGGATTGCTGGGAGGATGGTCATTGTGAACCGTACCATGTAGGGCCTCCTCTAAGTCGCCCACGAGGATCAGGGAATCTCTCCAGGCTGGTTTGAAGCAGCCCCGGGAAAGCCAGCTGCTAACCCCAGTTACACATAGTTTATCCTGATAGAACTTGGCTTGCATCCTCTGTCGAATCAGCAGCCGCCCTACCTGTACATGCTACCGCTGTTCAAGGTAGGCAAATCACTAATAGGGGTCCTCATCTCTGGTTTTGGGCTGGATGTGCACCTGCCAAACTCATGATGGCCTGCAGCATCCTGGCATAGGACAGGGAGGGATTGCAAAGTTGCAATGACTAGTATCGTGAATGCGGTGAAGCTAGTTCATTTATTAAAGCAATGATCTTTGCCATCACAGTACACTGGCTTTCACCCAGTAACTTTGAGAATATCTACAGCCTTTACCTTACCTTGAGTGCAGTTATCATTCACTGTTCATCTGCTGTTGGCCATCTCGTTGCGTCATCTTTCATACCCCTCATGTGGCTGCGCCCTTGTGGATTTGGGGTTACCATAGCCAAAGGATAGCCAACTGTACTGGTTGAATTGGGAGTGGGAACTGTCACCGCATGAGCCAAGGAGACAACTCCCCGATCCCAGCAAGCCACCCTGCTTATATAGGCTGATTTTGGAATCAATCCCTTGACTATAAAGATAATAACCACCATAATCATAGCTGGATGACTAGTTTTCAAATATCACACAGGTACCAATGCCACCTTGGTGTGGTGAGACATCTGCTCTCAGGTTGGCCTGCACTCACTGTAACCCTTCGGCACCAAGGCATGATAGGTTGTAGGATGTTAACCACTTTGTATCCATATTCATTATGGGCCTAGCCCATGTCATAAAGAGTTAAAAAACTTAGTGTTCAATGCACATTAATTTATAAAAAATTATGTGTAAAGACTTGTAAAAATTAAGTGTAATTTAATACAGTAACTTGCAACATTAAATGTTCGAAATTCTCTCAACAGGACATGAAAATTGATTTGTTAGTGTCCTGCACTGTGGAAAATAAAATAGTACAGTAGAGCACCCCTTAACCAGAACTCCCGTTATCCGGAACTAATTTCCCAAAAAAAATTAAAACGTCGCAAAGTTGTGCTATAACTTTCCCGTGCTCGCAAGAGGTATTTTGTTGCTCACACCAGACTGTACATTCCCAATAGCTGGTAAACAAGCTGCATGAAGAGACAGCCGGCCCAAGTGACACAGCTACAGCTACGCTGCATGACAAGTGACTAATGGCAATGTGAAACACATGCCGTTGACAAACGCCATTGGTTTTAGTGATGTGACTTTCAGAATTTAGTGTTCTAACGTGTTAGTGTACATGTACCGTATTTTGGCGTGTATAGACCGCACCGGAAGTTTTTGATGAAAGATTAGGGATAATTAATATTTCAAGTATAGGCCGCACTGAATTTTTGTATTCCCGTAAATATTGCCGGGTCTCATCGTGATAGTGCAGCAACAGCAAACTGTGGCAACATCAAACTAATAAATTTGCAGTTGAATGTTATCGTTGCCGCGCCGCCTGCTGAAAAGTTGCAACAGCGCAGTATTCCACGTAATTAAAACTTTTGTATTTATATCAAAATGCTTCAACACTGCGTTTAAATTGCAGAACACATGCACCGTGTGTAGCGCCAGCTTGGCCAGCTGTTGCCGGGCAGGCAATGGTATGGTGCAGGTGTGCGTGCGGTGTCACACGCACACACAGCTGCCGCCGGCTGTCTCATTCGACCAGAGAGAGAGCGAGCGAGAGAGAGCAAGAGAGAGAGCGAGCAAGAGAGAGAGAGAGCGAGCAAGAGAGAGAGAGCGAGCGAGCGAGAGAGAGCAAGAGAGAGAGAGCGAGCGAGAGAGAGAGACACACAAACAAAAAAGAGGAGGAAGGAGGGAAAAAGAAAAGGAGCGAGCAAGCTTGCTTGGTNGCGAGCGAGAGAGAGCAAGAGAGAGAGAGCGAGCGAGAGAGAGAGAGAGAGAGAGACACAAACAAAAAAGAGGAGGAAGGAGGGAAAAAGAAAAGGAGTGAGAGAGAGAGAGAGAGAGACACACAAACAAAAAAGAGGAGGAAGGAGGGAAAAAGAAAAGGAGCGAGCAAGCTTGCTTGGTGCTGGGCGGCTGCAACATTGGGAAGGGGGTGGTGGTGGTGGAAAGGAAGGACGCCAAGCGAGAGGGTGGCAGAAAAAAGAGAAAGGAAATGCGCAAGCTGGATGGTGGTTGGGGGTGATACAAAGCAGTACAGTCGAGGACATGCAGACTAATAAAGTATGGTGCGACTCATACGCGTTTAAACACAAGTGATGAGTTTTTCATTTTTTTTTACTTCCTTAGAAACTAAGTTAAAACAAATTTCTGAACATGGTTTAGGGGGAAAAAAATTTTTATGCCATTATCTCATAAATAAGCTGCACCCTACTGTTTGTCATTTTTTTTGTAAAAATATGCGGCCTATACATGCAGAAATACGGTACTTTGTGAACTTGGTCTATAATACGTCAGCCCCGCTCTTGTAAATGTATGTTGTGCTGACGTGCCATGCAGTAAGGGAAAAGGCTGTCAACGGAATTGACTATACTTCCACTTCCATAAGTTTTATCAGATGCAAGTCAACACAAACAGTAACATGATATCCAGATCGTCAACACATATAGTAACATGATATCCAGATCTCGCTTACTCANGTCAACACATATAGTAACATGATATCCAGATCTCGCTTACTCAGGCACACACACATGCAGAGAGATAAGATACCCCCTAGAAAGTTGAGAATGAAGGTCATTAAAGCAGTGCCATGCCAAGAGATAAGAAACCCNGAATTGACTATACTTCCACTTCCATAAGTTTTATCAGATGCAAGTCAACACAAACAGTAACATGATATCCAGATCGGCAACACATATAGTAACATGATATCCAGATCTCGCTTACTCAGGCACACACACATGCAGAGAGATAAGATACCCCCTAGAAAGTTGAGAATGAAGGTCATTAAAGCAGTGCCATGCCAAGAGATAAGAAACCCCACTAGAAAGTTGAGAATAAAGGTTATTAAAGCAGAACCAGGAGTTTTATGACTCACATTTCATAAACAGTACATAGTGTTTTTTTTTAATGGTTTTGTAACTTTAAGGATAAAACTAATAATTTACACTCATCAATTTTCTTAAGTTAAAATTATGTGCTACATATGCACGAGTTCAGACTAAAAATGTGTTATTTTTCACACCATCCCACCCTCATTTCCCATAACCGGAATTTTCCCAAAACCGGAATAGCCCTTCCCCTGACGATTCCGGTTGAGGGGTGCTCTAATGTAATAAATTTACAAAAATTGTTAACTTTCTTTATATTTTCGCCCCTAGGTCAATGGGCTTGAAGTCTCTGTTCCATTAAACTGCCCAAGTCTGAATTTGATAACTTGACTGAGAGTGATGCCCTGGAACTGGCAGCAACGCAGACTCAACTGCAGGAGTTCATCCGAGGCTATGAAACCGTAAACACTGTGTTCACCCTGTTTCCAGACTACAAGGCAGACGTGCACTTCACTACCAGGAAGACCAAGAACTTGTCTTCTTCTGAAGAATAAACTTTTATTACAAATTTGTTAAGAATAATATTTGCCTTTGACCCCAGTTTGCTGCAGGCAGCAGAATGTTAAAATAATTTAGTCCTAGTGTTTTTAAACAGTATCNCTGTTTCCAGACTACAAGGCAGACGTGCACTTCACTACCAGGAAGACCAAGAACTTGTCTTCTTCTGAAGAATAAAGTTTTATTACAAATTTGTTAAGAATAATCTTTGCCTTTGACCCCAGTTTGCTGCAGGCAGCAGAATGTTAAAATAATTTAGTCCTAGTGTTTTTCAAACAGTATCATGCCTGTATTACAGTTTACTTTTTGAGGAAAGTGATCAGCAATCGACTTACAACTTCAACTTAAGTAAAATGAATTTTGTTGGTATAACAACACAATAGCTTGCATTTGTAATACTAGGGTAGTTCAAGATATTGGTACACAATGGTGGGGGGTGAAATGTATCCGACATGTTTGAGATGTTTAGTCAAATACCAGTTTCTTGTAGCACAGTAAAACCCCTAATGTAAAAGTCCTCATGGGCCCCAAAAAATTAACCTGTAAATCTGTGGTGCTCAGTAACTTCATTTTGACAAATATCAAAGCCCATATCTAAAATTTTAGTAAAAGTGTATTATTCAGGTGAAATCCATGTTCAATCACTTATAGTGTGAAAACAATACTTTTTATAAAAATTTCCTAATTAAAAATTTACCCTAAACAGACATACATAACTTAAGAGACGGTTCTCCCAGAAGCTGAGGTTAGAACAGAGGTCTTGGCTCCTACAAGAATGATAGAGGTTCTGTGGACAAAACAGGAGATGTGGGAGCAGGTAGAGAAGAATTGCAAGCTGTGAGTGATAACTCAACCAAGTTAGGATTATGTCTGTTTATTGTTTATGGCTAAATTGGGAGTCGCAACCTTTTGGTACTGGTACAGGCAATATTAATTTTTACATATACACCTATAAATACTAGGCAGAAAAACATTTAGATATAATATCAGCATAATTGTAATTACAAAGTAATAATTTAACCTGATCGCAAATCATGCAGTGCCTACATTTGTGGATTTCAAACAGTATGGTTTTTCTGTGTGGTTATTTCCATTGTATATAATTACACAGGAAACAAAGTTAGACATTATTTTATTCAAATTTACACTGTACACATTGAAAATAAGATATGTACATGTGACTTAATCACATAATGTATTAAACTGCAGTACCATTTACATCATTTCTCACAGTGATCTGCACTGGTGAATCTGCATTTCCAGTGAACCCATTGTGCACTATTTTTTCCAGTTTACGGATGTAGTCTTCTGGTAAGCCAGACTCCCTTGCACCTTGCAAAATAACCTGTGAAATAAACATTTATAAACAATCTGCAAATTCTGTGAATAGTATAGGTAAATAAAATTGTTAAGGCTTATAACAGCATCAACACAAGTCAGATCTCGGATGAAAATTAAAGGCAATGTAACCTCATCGAAGGTAAGTGCCCTGTTTAAAATGTATGTCTATACAGTTGTACATACCTGCAAGTAGATGTACGAGGGCCGGCCTTCCAGCGGAGGAAGTTCACCATCTTCCAGAGCTGGAGGTGTCTTCACCAGTTGATAGGTGCGGCAGTCATAATTCACTCCTTCTGGAGATGTGACTGTTACATTGAGGGGAAAGTATAAGCCGACATGGACTCCTTCTTGTCTAAGAAACCATAAGTAGAAAATGTGCACTTTACTAGTACTTAAGTTGAAAGACCCTAAAACTATTGTGTAAATAAAAAATAATATATTATTTATCTATACACATTTGTGTGTCCTGTTAGCGTAACTGGTAGAGTACCTAGCTATGGACAAAAGGTTATTTATTGGATTCTAATCCCTGCCATTTCAATTTTTTTATGGTTTTAAAATTAAATGAAGTTGCATATCCATGCATATTATGTTGGATAAAGTCTTGTTTATTTTAATAACTTTGCTAAATATCAAAGCACGTCATGACGAAGGATAATTATATGAGTTGCAAAGTTCTGGTAAAGTTGTGTTTCTTATGTTTGAAAAATTTCATGGAGGCTTATATGTAATTCAGGGAATGTAATATCTGTATCAAAAGTGATGTGAATGCAAATGAAATGGAGTTGACCCGTGGAGTAGCCCTCATCTTTCATGTGTGACAGCAGGAACTGGATTTACGAGGTTTATGTTTTTTATCTGTGAACAACTGTTACTGACTATAGTAATTTTTTAAAGATCACATAAGTATATCTCACAACTTTGTAATGTTTCCCTGATGATTTGAAACTCAGCAAATTAATATGCCTTGATGGTTCTCTGACTTGAACATTTGCCACGGCTCAACAAGCTGCTAAAAATGCTGAAGTCCAGCCAGTAAAACTCGTATAAATAATAATACAATAAAACTGACATATTTAGTACAAATTGGTTAAGATTTTTACTTCAGAAAATACATAAAACTGCACATATAANGCTAAATATCAAAGCACGTCATGACGAAGGATAATTATATGAGTTGCAAAGTTCTGGTAAAGTTGTGTTTCTTATGTTTGAAAAATTTCATGGAGGCTTATATGTAATTCAGGGAATGTAATATCTGTATCAAAAGTGATGTGAATGAAAATGAAATGGAGTTGACCCGTGGAGTAGCCCTCATCTTCTATATGCGACAGCAGGAACTGGATTTACGAGGTTTATGTTTTTTATCTGTGAACAACTGTTACTGACTACAGTAATTTTTTAAAGATCACATAAGTATATCTCACAACTTTGTAATGTTTCCCTGATGATTTGAAACTCAGCAAANTAGTAATTTTTTAAAGATCACATAAGTATATCTCACAACTTTGTAATGTTTCCCTGATGATTTGAAACTCAGCAAATTAATATGCCTTGATGGTTCTCTGACTTGAACATTTGCCACGGCTCAACAAGCTGCTAAAAATGCTGAAGTCCAGCCAGTAAAACTCGTATAAATAATAATACAATAAAACTGACATATTTAGTACAAATTGGTTAAGATTTTTACTTCAGAAAATACATAAAACTGCACATATAATACTAAAGAAATTTTGTTGAAACATAAGGGTGATTAATACATTTTTTATCATCACAACGTAAAATAAAGTTATCTATTTACAGCAACAATTGATAACCATAAAGTTGCAGTTCCTCTGTTCAAACACAAGTTCGCCATTTAAAACATACATCCCTTAATCTCCACATATAAAAAAAAGGATGTAAAAATTGATTATAAAATTTACAAAAATATATTACCAACAGTAGCTGTATGCGGTCGAAACATGACGTTAATAAGTTGGCGATCAGCACCGTGCCCAAATTATAAGAAGACTTTTTTTTATCTATTTGGGCCCTCCAAAATGACACCTCAGCTTAGAATTGGGCGGGCCCGGCAATATTACATAAAGTTCCGACCAAGTATGGTCAAACTCCAATATAACGTACAAATAAGTGATGTAAATGGAGATCTTAAGTGAAGATTTTCAAAAACCATCAAAAAAATACAAAAATTTATGAAAAGAATAAAATATCCTTGCTAAAACATAGTAAATTCTATTGAAAACATATTAAAATACATTCACTGGCCCACTGCAATACAATTTGGCTATTTCTCAGAAAGTACTCTTAAACCATCAGCTAAAATATGNAACTAGTTACATGTGACTGAGTTGAACGCACTGCATGGCGCGCACATGCCTAGAGAGATAGATTTTGCGCAACACATGACGACATGAACGGCTCCTTTCTTTTTCAAATCCCTTCTTCGGGCTACAACCTCCTACCAAACTTTGAGCGCTTGGCAACCCTTCAATCACACATGCATTGCAACAGTGGTAGCCAATAACAAAGTGCAGACTACAGATCTTCCCTTTCCCTCCTATGAGTATCTTTTATCTCGTGACCATGCCATGTTCCTACGTATTTGTGTACTGTGTTTCGCTTCGGGATACTTTTTTCTATTGTGCTGTTATAACTTTGATTTTTGGCTTTTCTTATTCAATTGTGATTACGAATTGCGATTGGAATTGACTGCATTGCCTGTTGACGACTTGCTTACGCTATTTTTATTGATATACTATTTTAGTTATGGTTTTGTGCTTTTTATCAATTGATGACTCGTTTACGTTTTTTGGCTTCGACTTTGGATTTCAATTTCAAGATAGTCAAAACCAGCATTATATATCAACCTATACACCATATTACGTTAATAATAACGGTGTGCCAACACCTCCTGTTTACGCTCCACCTTGCTTCTCTCCCAAACATTTCCCAGTTGTCCTTTAAAAGTAGAGAACGACCTTCACACCAGCTGTGTGCATGCGTGTCTGCTAAATATGTGTGTGCTGCTACAAGCTGTCAATGTTTGTTGGAGGCGTGATCATGGTTCAGTGTACAAAAAAATGTTTGTTTGTTTATTTATTAATGGATTTCGTACTCATTACAAGTTAAGCGCACAAAATGTTTAAACTTGTTTCTCATCAACTACAGATTTTATCTGTAGTTGCCAATTCATTTGTAGAACATCTGTGAAGTGAATTAAGTCAATATTTAATTTTAATAAAAGTGTTATTTTACACCACAGAACATGAAACACTCTAAACATGAAAAAACACATTTTCATAACTTCTTGGTGTTGGGTGTTAAAATAGGTAAATTTGAGTTTAACAAATTTTTCCAGAAAAATTGAGTTAAGATTTTTAGGAACCGTGCCATTTTGTTAAATCAGGATTCTACTGTATAAATAAAACAAGCTGATAAAATGAACAGTATATATTTACCAATACCGTTGTAGGCATAACACTAATCTAATAAAGTGGTCTCAGTTAGTAAAAATGAGCAGTTTTTACATCAAGTTTGGCTGGGTCTGACTTCTAACAACGTCATAGTTGGCCGTGTAAATATGTATTGAATAAGCTTCAGCTATCATCATTGATACTTAGCAGAGCTCGTTTCCCCCTTACACTGCTGGCGGGGTGAGAGCTAGTTGCCTAGCAACCAGCATGTCGTCCTTGTGCCCTCCCACTGCTGATGCTTCCCCTGCACTGCCTCACCTGCAGTGAACACACTTGCCGAATGATAACCTTTCCACAGGCTCTCAGCTGACCGAGTGTTACACAGTCAAAATTTGACTTGTATTCAGTGCCATATTATTTTTATTCACAGAAGGTTACAAATATAGGGGCTGACTTGCAATCAGCGTCTGATTACAATAAATTATACATAGTGATTTCCTCTTCCATGTTTTAAGTCTATTCTTCAAAAGTACAAAAGTGGCCAGCTGGCCTTGCACTCATCCACCCACCCACCTGTCCAAGCATACAACCACGCTTATCACCACTGTCATTCCACACAGCCACACAAAATGGAGCAATAATTATTCAAACAACGTGGCTGGAAAAAATAATGCTAAGATGGCCAAAACCCTTCCAAATATGGCATTAGCTTTCGCTTAGCTCAATNAATGCTAAGATGGCCAAAACCCTTCCAAATATAGCATTAGCTTTCGCTTAGCTCAATGTTTAAGCCATATACACTACCTGTCCAAATTGGGCAAGTTTGCGGAGTCAATCTCCCACACAGCGCCCCAGCAATGTGAAGAGTTATCTGGCACTATGGTTGCAGGGGAACCACCCCATATCCTGGATGGAACAGTACCAAAATCCAGGCGGAAATTCTGCAACAGCAACAATTATGAAATTTACTCGCAGCACACATTTCTGCTATGATTTACTGCAGAACAAGAGCAAACTATGTGTTGTCATAAGATAATAGAATTCAGTTATAACAACAAAATCGAATTCAATAAGTCATGTTGCACTTAAGACAGTGTTTCACACTGTTACAATACTACTTACATTTTAGCACCTTTTCCTGTAAAGTTACAGAAGTGTGGATAGCGTGGAGATGAAATATAGAAAACAAAGAGTAGTTATCTTTTAGTAGGATAAATAATTAAATATTATAATTCTATAAGGTAGAAAATAGAATGTAAAATGCTATGAGTAATTTTTACACAAAATTACTCCACAAAGATAGTAATTTTTAAACAAAATTACTTGACAAAGATCAAACACTTTTTCCAAATACAAATAACCCTTTTATTTTCTACAAAAACAGCTCCAGATAACTCATATTATTAACGCATTGCAATGACTACAACTAAAAACACAACCAGAGGAAAAGCAATAGCAGCAACCTGTGTTATGAAATATATAAATTAACTTTGTACTAGAAAAGATAATACACTTTATAAACATACAAAAACAATAAAATGTGGTTTGACTTGCCCAACAGTCAGCTGACAACTATTCAGGGGTTTTAACATCCATCATTTGAGACGTCAGGATACCACATCTAGAGTATGTTTACAAAAAGTAAGGTAACAAACTCTCTATGAGTGTCACATTCCTCCTCTTGTTTGAATTGCCTGCCGGGCTATAACAGAAGACGTAGTTTTGTCACACAGCCATTAGATAGTGCATATGTTGCGTTAGACCCTTGTAATGGCTGTACTCGCTGAAACAAGATTAAACATGGAAGTGCGTAGCATGATCAGGTTTTTGCATCTAGAGAACGTCTCACCAACCAAAATTTGTTGAGTTTTTGAGATTTACTATGCTAATGCCATGTCATAGAAACAGGTGTGGGTTTAGCACACAGAGTTTGATAAGCAAAGATCCAGTTACTCAAGTACATCCACAACAGATGAAAACGTGCCACATTCATATTAAACGTCTGATTCAGGACTATCTTCTTATTCAACTTTGTGATATTGCTAAGGAACTCAACATCTCGGTGGGCAGTGTGTAGAATATAGTTTCGAGAGCAATGGGGCTACCAAAATACATGTTCACACTGAGTGCCAAGGCACTCTCAGAAGGTCACCAAGTGACTAGGATTGAATTCTCTCTCGTGTACTTGGTGTGGTTACATAAGGAGCCGTTCCTGCACCATACTCTTACAGCGGATGAAACGTGGTGCATCATGCGACATTAGAGACAACGCAAGCATCCATGTTGTGGAAACACACATCGTCCTCATCTTCGAAGAAATTCAGAACATCTTCATCCATAAAGAAAGTTATGGTGACTATCTTTCGGAACCACATGGGCAGGTGTGAATTGTTACGGTACTTTCGGTGGGAGGTACTGGACCATCCTTCCTACATCCCTGACCTGGCACGCAGTGAGTTCCATCTCCTTAGACGATTCAAGAAGCACCTAGGTGGCAGGTGATTCACAACCGATAAGGAAGTTCAATAAGCCACTATGATGTGACCAGGGACTGGACACAAATTTTTTATATGCTGTCATCAATGCTTGGTGTACTGTTGGAACAAACGTTTGCACGAGCATTGTGACCTATGTTGAAAAGTAATGTGCACCAATGCCACACTACCGTGTATCAATACATCTGCCTGTGGAATAAAATTTGTCTATGAGAGCTCTTCTTACCTACTTTACGAATCATCCTCATAGTTACTCATCACTTTTATTTAATGGACATGATAAAGGTCCTAAGTATTTATAGAGGGATGGAGTATCCTCGCAGTACCTCTAGTATCCTCACAGTATCTACATTACCCTCACAACACGCAACAAAACTAGGGTATGATATAGACATTTTAAAACACCGATCCTTATGTTGAATATAATGGATAGTACTAAAGAAATAAAAATACTGCTTATGCTATTTCCACAAATGCACACGTCAATAAATTGTAGCTTGTCTGTTACTCGTGTAGTAATTCATGGGTTGCCTGACACTCTTTACAAGCCATCTTTCATTACTTATTGAAAATGGAGTAATATTACATTTCTGAAATGGTAATTATTCAGAATAAAAACTTTTCTGAAAATAAAAAAAAATCACGGAAAGTGGTATATTTCCACTCTATTACTTACACAGAACACAAATTTACTAAGGGGAAATAATGTATTACCGTTACAAACCACAAATACAAATTTCATAATATGTTCCCACCTAACCTAACTTTACCTAACACCACAATGAGTGAATCACTATTTGACATTTTTAATTTAATGTAACCTAGGATTGTAGGGTTTTAATCTAACTTAGGATTGAAGGCTGTTAATTTAACCAAGGATTGTTGAGTTTATTTAGTACATTCTAATTATTTTACCACTACGCCCTCTTCAATATTAAAAAGGTAAGCTGTGCAGAACCCATTTATGTTACTTTTGTGGGTCTACGACATTTCTTTCAGAAAAGTCCCTATTCTGAATAATTACCGAGCTTCTCAACCTGAGTAGAACAAACCTTAATCTTACATGAGGTGGAAGGATAAACAATGACAGGGAAAGGAGATACTAAGCAGGGTTTTCAACATGCCCAATTAACAGTTAAAAAACTATACTTACATCTAATCTTCCGGTTGTTACTCGCACAGCAGATGGGCTGTTTATGTGCAGTCTCTGAGCCAGCAGATTGCTACCGTAGGCAAAATATAGGAACTTGCTTAATATTTCGCTTGAGTTGCTGCAAAAAAATGTTTTCAATATACTATTTTTTTTTGGTTAAGATTACAATTTCAGTTCCTTTATTTATCTCGTCATTCTAACCGATACATTAATGAAATTACACGATAATGACTTTTAGTAACAGGAAAAAATACTGAAAATGGAATTTTTGGGTTTTACATAACTCGCTAGTTACTCCTGCTCCAGCACATTGTTTTTTCACTTGTGTATATCATTTTTAGGTGATAATTTTTTTTAAAATGAAACTTCAGCTAAAATATATGTTTCTGACATCTGTGTTGATGTTGAGTACGGTATCTCACATTCATGTTTTGTCAAAGGCGCACTGCATTTTACACCTGTAGCAGAGCAATCTTTCTCGACCATGAATGTGCCAGCTGCACTAACGTTATTGGCTAGTGTATTTGGCTATGACAGAAGCTATGTTGTATTCGCTTGAGGTGCCTTCTCAATTCTACCAAAACAAATATTTGTTATTTAATAAGAGAGGTTGAGAACTGTAATGATTTAGGAATTGTCCATCAGCAATGCTAAGTGTGTTTCCAGGGAGTTTATAAATATGGAGTTATTGCAAATTCCTAAATTTTGAACTTTTGTTACACCTCAGCAAATTGTCATGGGAAAGGCCGTGCTACAGTTGAAGTAACGATAACCATATCCATACCCATTGCCAAATAAAACTGTTAATTTTTGTATGTTGGCCAATACACTGAGGCGACAAAAGTCGTGGGATACCTCTTAATATCGTGTCGGATCTCCTTTTGCCCGACGAAGTGCAGCAACTCGACGTGGCATGGACTCAACAAGTCGTTGGAAGTCCCCGGCAAAATTATTGAGCCATGCTGCCTCTATAGACGTCCATAATTGCGAAAGTGTTGCCGGTGCTGGAGTTTGTGCACAAACTGACTTCTCGATTATGTCCCATAAATGTTCTATGAGATTCATGTCGGGCGATCTTGGTGGCCAAATCATTTGCTGGAATTGTCCAGAATGTTCTTCAAACCAATCGCGAACAGTTGTGGCCTGGTGACATGGCGCATTGTCATCCATAACAATACCATCGTTGGTTGGGTACATGAAGTCCATGAATGGCTGCAAGTGGTCTTCCAGTAGCTGAACATAACCCTTTCCAGTCAATGATCGGTTCAGTTGGACCAGAGCACCCAGTCCATTCCATGTAAAAACAGCCCACACCATTATGGAGCCACCGCCAGCTTGCACAGTTCCTTGTTGACAACTTGGGTCCAAGGATTAGTGGGGTCGGCACCACACTCGAACCCTACCATCAGCTCTTACCAACTGAAATCAGGACTCATCTGACCAAGCCACAGTTTTCCAGTCGTCTAGGGTCCAACCGATATGGTCACGGACCCAGGAGAGGCGCTGCAGGCAATGTTGTGCTGTTAGTAAAGGCACTCGAATGGGTCTTCTGCTGGCAAGGCCAGTACAGCCAAAGTTCGCCGCACTGTCCTAACGGACACTACATTGTACGTCCCACATTGATTCCTGCTGTTATTTCACGCAGTGCTGCTTGTCTGTTAACACTGACCATTCTGCACACACATCGTTGGTCTCTGTCATTTTAAGTGCAAGCCGTCGGCCACTGCGTTGTCCATGATGGGAGGTTATGCCTGAAATTAAGTATTCTCGGCACACTCTTGACACTGTGGATCTCGAAGTGTTGAATTCCTTACCCATTTCCGAAATGGTATATCCTATGCGTCTAGCTCCAACTACCATTCCGCGTTCAAAATATGTTAATTCCCGTCGTGCGGCAATAATCACGTCAGAAACCTTTTCACATGGATCACTTGACTACAAATGAAAGCCCAACGAATGCACTGCCCATTTATACATTTTGTACGCGATACTACTGCCATCTGTATTTTGCATATTGCTACCCCATGACTTTTGTCACCTCTGTATAGGTTTCCTCTTCCATATTAAAACTTTTCAAAAAATGTTATTTCGATTTTCACTTATGTAAGTTCGCCACATATTTCAATCTCTTTTTGTATACAGACATATCTTTGGCAAACAGTCATGACACATATTATTTTACGGTAATTATTAATTTTAGGGGCTTTTCTGTAAAAAAAAAAATCCTAGGTTAGTTTTTAAACCCAAAAATCCTAGGTTAGTGTAAAACCCTACAAACCTAGGTTAGTTTAAAAATGTAAAATAGTGATTCACTCATTATGGGGCTAGGTTCTGTTAGGTGGGCACATATTACGAAATTAGTCATATGTTAACGCCACTCATATATTCGTGTTCTGAGTCATTAGTAGAGTGGAAATATACAATTTTCCGGGGGGTTTTTTTTTTTTTTTACAGAAGTCACTAAACTTGATAATTACCATTGAAAATTGTATTCAGTGTAGCGTAGATTGTACTGTCATTTTGCTCTTTAGTGTGGAAATTGCAGTGCTTGCGTACTGCCAGCGGCTGGCTGTGTAAAATGCTGAAGATTTAACCTAACTTCTCAACAAATATTTGCAGGATTAAATCTTATTCTGACATGATTCAATTGTTGTTCTTTATTCCTGTTAGTCATTGTACTTTTTCAAACGTGATATTTCACGTCGGCACATCCATCACCACTGATTCACCTATCATGAAGTTAGGTGGGTCTTCTTGCAGTTAAAGGTGGTCGGGCAATCCAATTTACATATATTTCACATAAATTTGTTTTACCCCACAAATTCCCTGATCTTAATATCCACCCCCATTATCATGTTTCATAGTATTATTGCAAATATCGTTATGCATACTTGAAATTTATATTTAGCATGATTAGTGATAGAGCAATCTTATACAGCTGTTCGTTGGCAATGGTTATGGGTATTGTTATACTCAATTGTAGGAACATTGTGCAGAAGGTATTAATTCAACTCTGTGATATGGTTGTTGATTGTAAAACGCCTTCCAAGGGTTGTTGAACTGGCTACAAAAGTATTTTTTCCATTAGAAGAGTTCCCAAAAGTGTTCTTTTTATCATAATGCTCATTCTAATCAATTCTGTTGTGAGGAACTTAGTAATTTTATGCATTTTCATAAAAAAAATTTTTTTAATATTTACAATTTGAATATCCAATTTTTTTTTATTTCATGGCACTGCACACAATGGAGTTTACGATGTTAACTGAATATTAAAACAAACATTCGGGATGTATAAAAATTACCATTTCCGATCTTAACCAAACATTTACCCCTTCCTTTTCTTTCCCAAAAATAGACCTATTTCTTATTAAAAATAATATCCCACCATACCAGACTTGTTACCACAATATACTGGAATAATCCAACTTCTTCCCAAATACATCTTAAGTCCAATGTGCATGATATTTACATACTTTGTTTTTAGAAAAGTAAGGTCGCACGTTCCTCTGTACAAAGACGACACATGCAGAGACTCTGACTGTGCCGCTAAGAGTTAATTGTCAAAAATTACATAATTAAAGCAAATTTATGAATCTCCTGCAACATTTATTCGTTGATGGCATTTAACAATCGGTCACTTTCGTGTAGCTTACCACTTAAGAGGCGTAAAGTCTTATAGAAATAAGATAGTACCTGTTAATCACAAGTAAAAGAAATATGCAAAAAAATGAAATCGACATTGCTATCTCAGACGATACACGTACGCACTTTCTCACTATTATACTGCGTAATGCAGTCTAGAGAATGGGTAAGTCCGGGTGGAAACGTGTCCGCGGACCCGTATCATTTCCGGTACTGCTGGATGTAAATCCTAACAATCGCGCGTGATCTGTGCCGGCGGAGTGGAATAGAATAAATATGGGGCGCGATGAGTGAGTGAACAAAAACCGCCCTGCCAGTGCTGGAAACAAAACAAACCGGAGCGGTTGGCACTTCAAGCGTTTTTTTTCTTCTATCAAACTTGTATCATTACAGCTCCAACCGTCGTTTGGAATTTATGTTATGATGGGTTTTAAATTGTTATTTACTGTGCGATTGTGTTATAGTTCCGTCTAAAGGTAAGTTTATTACTGAAAACATATTTCTTAATCACTAAGTCGTAAATAATTACAATAACTATCAAATGTGTATTATTGCATATTGGTAATTAAAATGCTGTATTACTGTTTTGTTGGTCTGGTTCTGGTGTATTTTATTGTTTAGTTTTAGAGTGTATTTTGCCTGATAAATAGAAATAGACTGTTTGAAATACTTATTGTGTTTTATAGCATTTATCATTAATTTTTTTTTACTGATAATTGTTTTACATTGTTGTTTTTTTACATTCACAAGAAGTCATTGTTAAGTTGATTGGTACTTGGATACCTAATAATTATTTTAATGTTGATTTTTTTTTTATAGTTTGATTATTACCATAAGAGCTATTAGTTAAGTTACCAAATAAGTTAGTCCCTTTTTTCCCTAAGTAATCCTACAGAGGTTGTAATTTTTTTTTAGTACTACCAAGACAGATTCTTTGGCTAACCAAACCCACTGTGATTTCATAATAAAAATAAAGTATGTTTCCCTTAATTAACGTTATTTCATTTAATAACAAAACAACAGTACAATCTAACAGTAAATTACTGGCTGGTCACGATATAACTCATACATCAAACTCAAATTAGGGATGGGCGGTATATAAGGTAACAGTTAAAATAATGGTGTTCCCATATTATAACTGTTATGCGAAGAATACGTTCTACAGCGAACCCCGTTTAATAAATAATTGTTCGTGATAACAATACTTTCGTATGTATGTCTGGTTCCGAGGCAGAAATGTTTTTTAACAGAGTGATAATGTTTAAGTCAGTGAAAAAATATCTTCATGGATGCACTATCAGAAAATAGCATATAAGCAAATCGCAAAGCTTGCAACTGCTGACGAATAAGATACTTTTAGTATAAATTTATCAGCGACGCGGTTATATAATGCAATCTAACGGGAGATAGAAAGTTCCATCGTGGGTGTTCTTTGCTGTTAGCTTTGCGGTTGATAACGAACTTGTCGGTTCTGTTACGTACGGAACTGCAACAGAGAAGTCATGCCACCGCCATTGTTCATCACTGCCGAAGCTCGGAGAGGGGGAAGTCCGGGCCCAGGAAAGGAGGAAGGGGGCCTTTACCAACCAATGGGGTTTTCATTTAGGAACAGGGACATTAGGAAAGAGCAAGATTAGCCCTTCCCAACTTTCTGCACCATCCCAAACTGTAGATACGAAGGTTGCCCTCTGAAGTTAACATTTATGGGCCAACAGAGTTTCCCCAGATTGGCCCAGGTGTCCCAAAATATTACCCTCCCCTCCCATACCCACAGACAGGGAAAGAGGAGGGAGGTAGCTCTGCCTGGTTAGTGAATGTACTTGATTTTGTTGTAAAAAATAAAAGGGAATATTGAATAAAATTGCAGGTTCTTAAAACATTTTCTTGAATTTAATTGATTTTTGGTTGCCAAAGTTTTTTTTCTAAGTTGACTAAAATCGTATTTTCGTGACACGAGAAAGGTTTTGTAATTGAAAATTGAATAGTTAATTTTATTTGTATACAGTGATTTTGGATGAACAAAAAACTTGAAAAGCGGTATATTCTGTTTTGTGGTAATAAGATACGTTTTTAACTTTATGAGTTTATTATGGAAATCTCTTAGATTGTTCGTGAATTCATCGAGAAATGGTTGTAGTTGAAAATAAGTAATTTTCTTTTTAATTCGGTGATTTTAAGTAACTGTTTTTAAAGAGTGATTTTTCATGGGATTTTAAAATGCAGTTTAAATTCAAAAGAATTTGAGAGTTTGCTTGTGTGTTGTTCGAAGAGTAGTTCAGTTAAAATACGCGTATTTTCTCGTGTGTGTGTGTGTGTTTTTTTTTTGCCGAGTGAAGGAATGTTCAGTATTTTAAGATGTTAAATAACGCTGAGGTCGTGTAATTAAAGTTTAAGTATAGTTTGGTAAGTAATTTTTTAAATAGTTGTTTGAAAAATCGCCGCGATTTTTGTTAATAAGGCTTGAAAAGTGAGCTGATAGCCACTACTTTCGTTTCGCGGGGTCGGAGGCCTCTGATTGGCCGAGGGGTCACGTGGAAGGCGGGGCCTCCCTCTACCACTCGAGAGGTAGCAGCACTGTCATATTTTTACGTGAAGCATATTTTAAATTTGAGAGAATGTATCGGGAATTTTAAAGAATGTTATTTGGGGTTGTAAAGTATATATAATGCTCTTTTTTTTGTACAGTGTAAGGATGTGTTGTGCCCCAATTTACTGTGTATGTGTTCAGTGTTGTCCTTGCGACCAGGAGGTTCTTATGGGCTTATCAGTCTAAGTCATAGGCGGTGAGGTGAGGAGATTTTGGTGATAAGAGGCAGTGTACTGAAGGGGGAGCATGGCGGTTTATTAGGTGTACCAGCACGCATGCTGAGGTATGGAGTATGTGGGCGTAGTGTAGAGGTGATGCATTAAAGTGAGTTACTTTGAGAGGCGAAGTTGGTAAAGTGGTGATTTAAGGGGTATGAACGTAGTGATGTGTGTGGCCCAGTGCTACATCAGCCTTATCCGGGGCCGTCGTCATCCGGGCTCGGCTTCCTCTGGATCCTCGATGGCGTCTCTCTTTTTGTTATGGGTCTGTAGTTGTTTGGCTTTGTGCCATGAAGGGGTGGAAATGTGCCATGATGGCTATGTTGGACTCCGATAGGAATCACATTAGCGCATTCATATCTTGGAGTGCCTCTCCGAGTACTCCTGCCACACTTTGAGGTGCGAAGAATTGGTTTGTGGAGCTGGCAGGGTTTTGTTTGTCTGATTCCTGAGCGGAAGGTGGTAGAGTGGGGACATTAGCTGGTACTTAAAATCCTAAAGACGCCTGGGCGTGTGTGAGGTTTTGTGGCAGATTTTTTGCATCGAGTATTCTCTGGTATTGAGCCAGGTTTCTAGCCTGCGCTGTGGCTGGTTTGAGAAGTTGTTGTTTCTGTGCATTGCGTTTTTCAGCTAGGGCTTGACGTTTTTGAATCTCTTCAATGTACTTGGGACAGAGTTTTGAGTCAGATGGGTGGTCACCTTTGCAATTACAGCAAGTCAGAGGCTTTGAGAGAGGCCTGATACAGTGTCCTCTGTCATGATTCCTGGCACATTTCGGGCAGAGTGTTTTCATTCGACAATAATTGTGCGTGTGGCCTATTGCCATGCAGTTACTGCAGCGGGGGACGTCTTTCGGCCTTTTTTGGTAGGTGCGAGGGTGTACCACCGTCATGTTAAGTCTGGTTATTGCTTCTAGGGTCGGAAGTGTTTCATCTTGCGCGGCCGACACGCAGAAGAATGGTTGCGGCTGCAAGGCAGTTCTGTTGGTATTTTCTGGGTATGGGTTTGGAACAATTTTTTTTAATTGGTCTATTTTTCAGCTGTTTGTAACCGCGGCCTTCGAGATCACTTATTAAATCTTTTATTTCGGTGCAAGCTGGAAGGTTAAACACTGCTTTTTGTGGTCTTTCTGCTGGGTTACTGTGGGTGAAGAACTGCAGGCTATAGTTGGAAAATAATTGCTCTGCTTTCTGAGAAAGCACTTGGTTGGTCGTCAGAACGTGCAAATTTTTTTTGTCTCTGGGTATTTGGATTGTATAGCCGATTGTGAAAATCGAGTTGAGATTCTTAACCACAAATGTGTATTTTGAAGATCTGTTATTACTAGGCGAAATTTGTGTGGTTTCTTCTGCGTATTGGAAGAGGTACGTGTCTGTGTGCGGGCTTGTTGATGGCCTGAAGAGCCAGGTGCTGCTTGGGAATTTACGTCTGGAATTCCCAGAAGTGGTGTATATCGGTTCGAGACCGGGATGGCCGGTGACGCCGGTGACATCTAACGATGTCTGATGGGAGCGTTTTGATTCGCCCTGGTTTTCTGAGTGCTTTTTTTGGCGTCTTTGTTGTTCATGCCAGGTTGCTTCCATTTCCATTTCAGTGTATTAGTGGGGTTGTTGTACGTTTTTTTTAATTGTGGATTTGCAGCCGCAGGAGTTGTTTAGCAGTCCCCTTGCACATAGCATGCGCCGGGGGAAGTGCTTTGTTACCAGCTATCATTGTATCCTCAACCAGCTCTGGCCCCAAGGGTTTGGGGAGGGGGAAGTAGTCCTGGAAACTCCTAGTGTGTTTAGTTTAATTCGCAGTGTGCCTACAAATAATTATTATGAGTGCAGTACACTGTGGCCACTGACCCACTAGGGTCTATGCTCGAGGTTACCAGTTTCCTGGCCGGCCACAGTATTCAGACGTGTATGCCGCGATAGCAAATCTGAAGAAGCGTTGTTGAGGGACGAGCTCCTCCTAGAAGGTGTAGTCCCAATCGGCGCTCAACTGCAACTGAGCGAATTCGCAACAGAGAAATTGTTCCAACACAGCCAGTTATATGCAATCGGTTGTGTGTTCCATGGCGAACCGTTACTGGTTTTCGATCTTGTTTGCGCTTGAAACAGCAACATACAGTTTTGCTAGTAACATGTTACTTGTAGTTAGCATTACTGTGTTATTCAGTTTCCCTGCTATATGTTCATCACCTACAATGTACAGTACTATTTCACAATAAAAAAAAAGTATAAATGATTGTTTTTTTATTATTATTAATTGCGCAGGTGTCGGTGTTGTAATGAACAGAAAACAAATAACCGTGGACATACTTCTCAGTGATAGATGGCGTAAAAAAGTATGCACGACATGAGATTTGTGGTCAACTAACGATGGCTAGCACAGCACGCGTGCATGCCACACTCTCACGGTTTTACTAAACGGTTTGTTACCTACTCATTACTGGAACGTTGTAAACTGTTACACGAAAATAACGCTTTCGCAACCTGTAAGTCAAATAAGTGGCACGCAGCCAGGAGATGCCGTTGCCCACGAGTGGTGGGCAATATTTAGGTACCTGTGACTAATAGCGAATTCCATTTACAGCACTGCGCTGCACTCGGTGCGCTCCGGCCGAGATCTGTGTGTTCCAATAACCAGAAACCGCAGTAAATGCAGTCAATTTTGCGTGTTCCAATTGCGAACTACATTAACAAAGTGCGCACTGTGTGCTGTTTTTCCTACACCATCTCTGAGGCTGGAGAGGCAGTTTCAGAGCAATATAGAGATGACCTGTGATTATATAAAAAATAACAAACTATTGCAATGTTCGAAAATCTAGAATATCTAACAGTTCAGCAGCTGAATAATACATAAAAGCTAATATGGACCAATTATTCTGTTGGTAAATCTATTATATAATGTGTCATTACAACTACGATGTAGTAAATTTCACCCAGTGACTCGTGAATACCATTGGCCGACAAGTTAAAAAATATAAATGTGAGAAAATTATTTGTACGGAATTTTGTAAATCTAGATTTAAATCCTTTTATCAACATTTTAGTTAAAGCATTTTCTCAAAAAAATTATATGTTGTCGCAAATGTTTTGCATTATTTTTTTTTTGCGGTGTGTTCTAGTTGTCGGTGCATAAATAATATACATTCGTTTCTGGCAATCATGTATTAAATGCACTTTTTCAGTTTTCAGTGCGCACCCACTGCGCGCCCAGAACAGTAAATTTTAAATTGCCTTAATATGTTTTTATCATAGACTAAAGATGAGGTAGACCGTACTCGCTGGGTGCCCACAATCAATCTCTGTGTCCCAACATCGAACTGCTTTTCTACCAATACTTCTAGCGAAAACGGCATGGTTTGTTTTTCGGATAAAAAACTCATTTTTAAACAAATGCTTAGAGATGTTTTTATAATTTCTCTAACAAATGTGTAGTGCAGTTTGACTAAATTCAAATAGGTAAAAGTATTTTATTAATATAATAGGCACATTGAATGATAATACTGTAGGCATAAAGTACACCGAAGAGTAGGGATATTATACCTTGGCCCATGCAAAATTTGTTGTTTGGGGACTGAATGTTTGAATTTGGTTGACTGATATTGTCCAACACTTCAAATTTGCACAACCTTAAATTTTTTTATTACGTTGGATCTCATCATGTGTTCGCTGTCCGTGGCATATTTGCTCGTTGGGCTGGTCTTACAAGCGTACTTGCAATATGTCATTATAAAAATAAATTTTGTGATATCACCCAACCGCCATATTTGATCCAGGCGACCTTTCACCTTGACCAATGACCTTGACATTGATCCCATGCCCATGAACCCTAAAATCCAGAAAAATTATAAAATTCCGAACAATTTAAAAAATTAAAATTTTTTTAAAAATATTAAAAAAAAAATTATCTAAATATGTACATGTAGAAAGTTTGGGGTTCGATGGCAGGTGGATCGTCTAAGCTCCCGACACGACCGGCCCTCGCCAGGTCGACCAGTATCCATTTTGTCAGCCATGTTAGATGTTGATGACGTGGCAAGACATCGCCTCTGGTGTTTGTTGAGTGAAACTGAACAGTGAACGCTACATCCAGAACATCATCCAGACCATTTTGTTGCCGTTCCTACAAAGTCAAAGATATGTTCTCTTCCAGCAGGACAATGTCAGTGCACACACGTCTCTTGTTACCCAACATGCTCTCGAAGGTGTTCGTCAACTCCCCTGGCCAGCACGATCACCCAACCTGTCCCTCATTGAAAATGTGTGGGACATTATTGGACGGCGTTTGGCGCGGTCGGCAATACCGGAAACAAACCTCTGCAAAATGCAGTTGATTAATCAGATATCTTGAACAAGAGCACCAAAAGGTCTAACTGGACTGGTAACAAAAATTACCTTGGCCGGTAGACTGATACTATATAGTGGCTAATAGTGGTGATTCCTCTGGATTTATCAGCCCCTTATGTTGTAATTCCTTGGATTATAATGCCTATAAAAACTTTCAATGACTGTGGTATAAGATTCGATACCCCATTCTCCATTTCGTCTAGTAATATATAGGTTGACAATTCAAATAGTTCACCTCAAATATCCTGCCGTATTATTTCCGCGCCCATTTCAACAATCTGTAGTCTTTCATTTTCTGTATGTTGTTTCTTTTACGAGTATAAATGAGTATGTATTATGTTATGCGTGGTGTCGGTAAAAGTGATAACCGGCGGCCTACTTCTAAATGCTGCAGTGACAATTATTCAATCTTCTAAGTGTTATTTAAAATGTGTTTTTAGAATAAAGTCAGAAATTTTGCTTTGTTCTCGATCTTATTAATTATAATTCCAATCCTCGAGTTCAGGGAATGTGTATTAACAGTTTTAACAATGCATTTTTTTTTTTTGTCATTGACAAGCCTTTCACCTCTTTCATTTTTTTTACATGCTTGAAACTAGTATAGAAATCATCGTGCTGTCGAACTTCATCTGTAATTAAATCCACATGCACACTGAATGCTTTACATCTTTAACTAATTCATATTTAGGTTCATTCCATTATTTCACTGCGAAGGTACATTATCTGCCAATATGTTTATTTTGCAAATTTTGTTCAAATTGTAAAAAATTGATTTGCTTACTAAAAAAGTACTGAGTTATTTCATTTTAGTCCTCTTTCTTTCATGTCAGAGCACTCATACATAAGATGCTACAAGTTAAGTGGGATAAAGGTGTTGAAATATTTCAGAAAATCTCAAATTTAAAACACTGACATAACTGTCACTTGCTTAAAAAATTGTTAAGAACAAAAAGTGTACATGTATATATTAGCGTGTTCGACATTTTTGTTTCAAAAGTTTTTGTAGTATTTATTCTGAGAAAAGTGCAAAAAAACCTGTTTTTGGCTGCCATTTTCCTAGATGGCGGCTGTAGCACAACTTTTTCCCCAAGGACTTATAGGGCCCTAGTACAATAGGCTGTGGATGGTGACGGTTGTAGTTGGTATTGGTGGTTGTCGGTTGGTGTGCGATAAGTTCCTTGTCACAATAGTCAGTGTTGGTTTGGCATAAATTGTTTCGCGGTTGTGCCAACCGACAGCTGTCAAATCTTAATAAAGGAGAACCAACTGTTTTAATTGGCTATTCCAGAAATCTGAATTTTTATAACTAAGCGGACGAGACTTAAATTTCTAAGATTTTAACTTTTTAAAATAAAGTACGCTTGAATAAGCCACTTAAAAATTATTGTCGTAAGCTTGAAGAAGCAATGCCCACCGGGTCAGCTTGCTGCATGCCTCGTTAACTTGCTGTTACATACTCTCGTCACTGTTTACATTAAAATACATTAAGTTACGGGTAAGGTTGTTTTGGTGTTCGATTAATCATGAACAAGCCATAACGAGGTATATCATTGTAACATTAACAGTGGTGTGTATTTTTATAGTCGGAAAACTGGAAATATTTTTGTTTTAACTGTAAAACGGTTTGACTTTAAAATAATTTTTCCTTGTTATTCAAATGTACATATCAGCGCTCCACCACTGTATGCTGTCGAAATAAGAACATTATAGAGTAGATCTTCTTAGAAACAATGTGCAGTATGTTATCTGAACAGTTGTATTTTTTTGTTCTAAGTCAAACTAGTAACATAAATATCTGAAGTGCTCGAAGTGTTGGCGGAAACAGTGCGCCCTGAGTACGTGCTGCATTCGTACCACTGCTTGATAGCAGCGATGATGTACTCATGCGCACCATGATAATCTTGGAGTAAAATCCGTGCCAGCTACACCGCGAAAGGGAAATGATTGCCGCGCGATGGAGTCACGAGCAGCATCAAGACAGTGAGATGAGCAGGATGTAGTGCAAAACAGTACTTAAAAACGCTCTTTCGGTCAACAACAGACAAATTACGGTACCGGCAGAACGATGCCAGCCAAGGACTCGGTGCAGTGCTCTACCATTGCAGTGNCAAGACAGTGCGATGAGCAGGATGTAGTGCAAAACAGTACTTAAAAACGCTCTTTCGGTCAACAACAGACAAATTACAGTACCGGCAGAACGATGTCAGCCAAGGACTCGGTGCAGTGCTCTACCATTGCAGTGACAACAATGACAAACATCACATCATCGATTTCGCTAGTGCCAAGTTCGAACTAACTGCGAGGAGCTACGACATCAATGAATGTGAATGCTTGGCCATGGTATGGTCCATCAAGAAGTACCAAGTATACTTGGAGAACCTGTGCTTCACGCACCGATAACCTCTGCTTACACTGGCACAGTTACATGTAGGCAATACAAATTAAAGCGGACCTGACTCACAAGGCCTGCCAGCGGCCATTTCTGTACAAAAAGGCCAAGAAAGGTGCGAAAACTTGCACGAGTAATTAAACCTCCGGGGTCGATAAACTGAGATGAAGGAGGGGTCCTGCGAACGCAGGGAAGACTCGGTAAACTAAATAAAAGTTCTAGTAAATTAAGAGAATTAATTGCAGTTAAGTGTTCAGAACAAAATATGAAAGTCCCCTGCGACACGACGCACATGCAGCACCTAAGATCCGTAGCATCAGACTGCTGGAGATGGTGCGGGTCAGTGGCGTCATTGCCAAGGGCTCGCGCCACTCCACGAGGTAATTTTATTAACTGACCTCATTAACATAGAACATGAAACATATATACATAAAACACTAAAATTTTCTGAGCGAATTTTCTTAATCCTGTAGATAGTTAAGAGTTCTTAATTAAGGCGCCCGTCTACATGGCGCTTGAACTGTGTTGCAGAGTGTTCCAAATACACGTTTTTCAACGAAACTATTAAGCGTGCATCCAACGTGCTGATCTACGAAAAGAACACACACTTCAGACGAGAGCTGTTAAGTACTTTCAAAATATCACGTACGTTAGAAACATCAATTCAGAGTACTCCAAAACCGCTAAAAACGGCCTTTCCAAGGCGCTGTAGCTCAAAATGCACGCATCAGATACATACAAAACTACTATAGGGGCCTGCACTAAACCTTCCTAAAGACTTCCCACTAATAAAATTATATGGTCACTGCTGAAAGTCCCATAGGTACACGCAGCACGATGAGAACACTGCACGCTAGTTCAGAGCCTTGCGCTTAGCGTCGATGGCGTACTTGATGCGCGTGGCAGTATCGCCCTTATCGCTCCCGCGCTTCTCGGCCTAAATGTGGTAAAAAGTTCCAGGTAGACGGGGGCCTTAAGCACTAATTTACATACAAACATGTTTATGTGATCCCTTGCAGAGTACATGGGAAATTAAGGTCTGTTAAGGTTTGGGGCTCTCTACGACCAGAACGGTCAGGTTGAAAGAAAGACTAATTATTTCCCACGTCACTAATTGGCTTGATTAGACACGCAACTACACTCGGAAAATTATATAGAACACTTCAAATACCCTAGCCTTGCTTCTCTACGTCTAATTAAATATGCATGCAGCGACTGTGGGCCGATGATGTTATGACAGTGGGCATGCCAGACCATGCAGAAGGGGTCCATGTCAATGTCTCAAAAACTGTTGAGGGTGTTTGGTCTTTTATTTTTATTCTTAACCTAAATGTTCTGGACTCATTAAGCTCCGTTTCACCACCACCATTTATTATGCCAAAGCTTTTGCAGTTTATATGACTTTTTATGATGTTTGCAATTTCAAGGTCTTAAATCCTCTGATTATATCTGATTCACGCAGTTTATTTATGGCATTGTCTTCTCCCACTCTCCATAAGTAGGTGCTAATATGGTTCAAATGGTGGATAAACTTGTGCTTTTGAGTGTTTTACAGGATGTCTCGATGCCCCTACTTTCCTTTTCGGTTTCATAATGCATATTAAACGAGCAAATTAACCGCCGTTGGAAGCAGACACGGGAAAATTATACTTCGGTTTCTAATTCTTTATTTGCACGTTTATTTCCTACATATTCTCGCCAATGATAACAACATCATTGTAGTTCCCATAGTTTAGCAGTCACTTCTTTTCGTCTCCTTTCAGGTCATAATGCATCCCACTCTCATTTTTATAAACTACATATAGTCCCTAATCCCTCCTATATCTGCCGCCCTTCAACATCTTCATTCGAGGTTTTCTGTCTCTTACCCTTCGGTACTTTCTCATGATGCTGGGGTATTATTATGTGATTATATTATTATTAGGTGACAGGCTCTCTCCTACTTTGCTATCCCTTGTTCCATAGCCTTTCTTTCTCTCCATGGTTACGGGCCTCTACGGAGACGAATAGTACTTGTGATCCCGTCTGGTTTTGTTCCTTGTTCGTTTTTCCGGTGGTTATTACAGCGTATTTGTCATTGCTCTGGTAGTAATTCAGAATAAGGGCTTTTTGAAAATAAAAGAAAAATCATGGAAAGTGGTATATTCACACTATACTAATTACACAGAACACGAATTTACTAGGGGCATTAATGTATTACCATTACAAACCACAAATACTATAGTGGGGAGGGCTATGAAGATCTGGGAAATTGTGGGGTAAAAATGTGAGGAAACTAATTTCGTTGCCATACATAACGTTACTTTAATGTAATGTAACCTAACCTAACAAAGCCTAATCTGAACGAATCTTAACTAACTTAAACTAATGTAACCTAAACTAACCTTGGTAAATTTATGTATGTGTAGGTTAGGTTAGTTTAGTTTAGATTAGGTTAGTTTAGGTCAGGTTTCGATAGGTTGCATTACATAACATACATAAATATATATAGGTACGGAAATATTACAGTAATGTACATATATCGTACATATATAAATGCATCCGCACTATAAACCAATACTAAAATGTGTAGAACATACATATGTTACCATTAAATGCAATTCTAGAATAATACAACACACCAGACATTACAATGTACTCACCCAAGTAGTCAGTGTGTCCTCAGCCAATTCTACTATCTTCGTATTCTACTAGAAACCCAACCAGTAGTGGCCAAAACAACGTTTATTCTATAAACTTGCAACAGCACAGAAGCACTCGTCTTCTTCAATTCTTAAATCATTCTTCAGTATTCTTCAATCATAACCCTTCACACGGACGAGTTCGGACATCGCAAACTACGCGCACACAATACTACACTCACCGCTAACCACACACTATTCCACAAACCAGGCGACGAAACGCAGTTCACGTCTGCGCAGATAGCATTACATGGCTATTCAACAAAGCGTGTTACTTAAATAAAGACGCCGAATTGCTCGTAATTTAATCTATTTTATTTAGTACGTTCTACTTATTTTACCACTATGCCCTCCTCAATATTAAAAAGTTAAGCCGTGCAGAACCCATTTATGTTACTTTTGTGAGTCTGCGACGTTTCCTTCAGAAAAGTCCCTATTCTGAATAATTACCTTTGCTCCAATTTTAGGTTTTGGCTGTGGGTTTAGCAGTTCCCCATATTACCACCAAAAAAAAATAGTATTCGAATTTAGAATTTTGGTTGGCTGTAGGGGGTAAATACAAGGCCACTCGCTTTTGCACGATTTAGGTGGTGGTGGTGATAAACCATGGTCAAGAACATAGACTTGGACTGCAACAGCAAAACAGAAAAAACATAGCCGCATACAATATGCGTAAATGATGTACTCTTTGAAATGAAAACATCAGCCAAATTTCGATTAAAAAAGTAATAATAAATATATTATTTACATAAAATAAGTATGCTGAAAATCACCAAAGTCTACAAATAATATTTTTGAATTGCCTTCAAAGTAATGTATTAAAAGACACTGCAACAAAATGTACGCAAATTGACAATATGTTAATGAAATTGAAACCACATCTGAGCTCGAACCAGGGATAGTACACACATGGCCACCAACACCAAAATAAAGCTGAAACCTTCCACAACATCGTATATATGCCACAATTTGCACTGCGGTCGAAAGTTTTATCGGACACCGAAATCGCAAATACATGCGCGCAAAATTAGGATGCCAAGAAATGCAGCCTGGCGAGTGACGAAACAGCAATGTTCAAGAACTTTTTTTACAGTATTCACGGTAATGCTGAACTAAAAATGAAAGTATTTCCTGCAAGAATATACATTTTAATATAACTACTAAATAAAGAATTCTTGCCAGAAAAATAAAAAAGACATTGCAACAAAATATTCGCAAATTGACAATACTTTAATGAAATTGAAACCACACCTGAGCTCGAACCGGGGATAGTACAAACATGACAGCAACACCAAAATAAAGCGGAATCCTTCCACAATATCGCATATATGCCACAATTTGCACTGCGGTCGAAAGTTTTTTCGGACACCGAAACAGCAACAATTATGCGCTGTGTAAGGTTTTTTTCTTGAAGTCTGGTTGGGGACTTTTGTATATTTTAAGAATATTTAATTATTTTCTACGGTAATTGAGATTTACTGTAATACTACCGTCTTTAATAATATTGCATGCTATTTAAAAATCTTTGTAACATATTTAACACTTTTGCCAAATTTATAAAACCTAGTACAGTTAATTTTACACTGTTTGTGAAACGTTGGACGAAAATGTGTATTTCAAATGTGATTGTACTTTTTAATACTTTATCGCCATACTTCTCTTTGCGCCTTCCTTATTGAGCTTATATTGAAAAAAAATCTCGTTGGTTTTTTAGATAGCCTAAGTGGCTATCTTAAATTTGTCAGTATTTAATTATGAATTTTATTTATTCTTTAAGGAAATTCTGAAACGTCTATTTCCACAAAATATGCTGCATCAATTGTTTCCATTTGTTACCTTCTGTTTATAATGTAATGTGTGTTTGCTGTAAAGTGTAAATATTATTAATATAAACTGTATTACTTTTCCGCCCGGGTGTTTCCCTTATTATTTAGTTAAAATGTACAATATTCATTATTCTTTTTTTATATTATGGTAATATTTGTCTGTTCCCCAAAACCTTCATACTTTCTTTATTACATGCTCTCAGAATTTGTGACTTTTCCACATATATTTTTTAAGACATTTACTAAAACGAACGAAATAAACCTAGTTAATAGTTTCATAAAAAATTTTAAATTATTTAATTTAATTTTTCTTTAAAAAATTTAAATTTTTAGTTTAGTAGAGAGCAAGTAATAACGCAAAAGTAGGGTTATATTGTTTTGTTAATCACTTTGGCTTTCTGCTTTGTCTTATATTCATATTTTCTACAACTGCTCATATATAACAGCAAAATTACACATGCACACACGCACGTGCACATGTTGGCTTTCGCATACATGTATGTATGAGTACTTATACGTTATTTAACTCACATACACATGTTTATCTACTACAAATGTTTGTAATTTTTATAAGTGTGTATGGCGTATGAATGCGTCTCTGGCAAAAGTTGAAAAAGATACAAACCTCGGGTCGGTATTCGAACTGTGGACCCTATAGAACGCTATAAGACCTTATCATCCGTCCAATATCCATCTACCAACCAACATTATAAGTTTCGTACACCATATATTTATATGGAATCTATTCGAACTTTTTTTTACGTAAGTCTCAATTAGGTCTAATGTGGTTTCTTGGGGCGCAAGGGCCCGGGTATTAGTAATGTGGTCGTATCACACAGTGGCGGCCGCGAAGAGGGAACATGCCGTGCCGGATTAAGCCAGCGCGGGACCTGTAGTAAATGCGAACAATAGGCCCTTGGTTTGCTTTAGGTATTAAAGTTTAGGATATAAAATAAAACAGCACATTTACTTATTTGGGATGCCAACAACACACTTATTTCACATTAAAAATAACTACAAAAAAGTTTGATAACAAACGTACACATCATTCTTAGTTAAACAATACAACATTACAATATAAAAAAAATGACTATCAAAAATCTAAAAATATGTTAAATTAAGGTATAAATTTAAGATTAAAATAAATGTTTAATATTAAACAAAAAACTAAACTATGAACATAAATAAAAAAATGGTTAAAAATTTAGGTGAAACTTAGTTACAGACAACTAAATTAAATTAAATACAAATAGTCACAATCAAAAAAATATAAAACTAAAACAGTAGGCTTAATTTTAAGAAAGTCATAAATTTGTTTTTAAATGTCAGCTGAGTCAAAAAATATGTCCCAAGTGCCGCAGGAACGCGCTGTCTCGTAGTACTCCTCACAAATCCTAGCGAGGGGATAATGTTTGCCAAGGTTGGTACTGCTTCGGTCACTATAGAAAATCCTAGTAAGCGGAAACCTCGCGTTGTTGTATGGAACCTTCAGCACATTTACAAAAAAAAAAATTCGAGATTTAATGTGGGCAAATTTAGAGATAACACTAGTCAAAACAACATTTCTTAGTAAATCATTTTCTATGTCAATTAAAGTGAGGTTATTTAGACGTTCTTGTCCCATTGTGTTCCTTAATTCATTTTGAATGCGCTTTAATGTTGAAAAAGAACGTTCTCCGCTGCAGTTGGTGACTATCAAACTCAAGTAAATGCGTAACACTATTTCTACATTTGGGAAACACGATCCTAATGAATTTTCCGTTAAAAGTTTATGAAATTGAAGTTCCAGAGTCTCGTGTATTTTGCTGTCAATAGCAGCAACCACATCTGTTTCGAGCAGCTTAGCGAACTGCACCAGTTCGTTGGCCAGACTGTCTCCCACACGGTCTGGGTAAGCACTGACGATAATTGAAGTTCTTTTCAAGATCTCTTCTGCCGTTAAAGAATATAATTGCCGAAGAGTAGTGTCATAATGGGCATTCTAACACAGCGTCGGCGCAGGGAGCCCGGGAGCCAGAAGCTTGGTAAGGAAATGACAAACAGCATGCATTGCATTCCGCTTCGGGGGTGGCCATCTTGGCAGCCAGTGCCATTAAAAGGTGGCCATCTTAGCAGCCAGTGCCAAAATTTGCAAAAAAAATTGTAAGAAAAATTTCAAAAAATTATTTTTTTACATAATTAATTTTAAAAAAATTTATTTTTCAAAATTAACGTTTTGAAAAGTTTGATTCAATATTTCAAAATATTGATTTAATATTTCAAAATATTGATTTAACTTTTCAAAAGTTCCAAAAAAAAATATTTTTTCTCGAGCATTCCCTGGTGGCCATGTTTGTTCATGGAGGTTCCCTAGGCCGATGCCAAGGGTCAGCCATGTTGGTTGTGGCTTCCGAAGACGCCGCACCCAATGGTTATGTCATGCTCTGGCATTCAAGGGGGGCTGCGGTGACGCAATGGGTAGAGCGCAACTTCACGCTCTTGCATTCACGCACCGACTATGGCAGCTCCCAACAGAGACGCAGCCAGGACATAGCTTCGGGACTTCACGCTCATGCGTTCCATTGGAAGGGTGCCGCAGTGATGCAATGGGTAGAGCGCAACTTCACGCTCTCGCATTCCATAACAAGGGTCCCGCGGTAATGCAATGGGTAGAGCGCAACTTCACGCTCTTGCATTCATGCATCGACGATGGCGGCTCCCAACAGAGACGCCAGCTAGGAAATAGCTGCGGGAAAAATGGGACACCATGCTCTCGCATTCCATAACAAGGGTGACGTGGTAATGCAATGGGTAGAGCGCAACATCAAGCTCTTGCATTCATGCACCGACGATGGTGGCTCCTAACAGAGACGACAGCCAGGATATAGCTTCGGGACACCACGCTTTCACATTCCCTAGCAAGGGTGCCGTGGTGATGCAATAGGTAGAGCATAACTTCACGCTCTCGCATTCACGCACCGATGATGGAGGCCCCTAACAGAGTAGCCAGCCAGGACATAGCTGCGGGAGCTACAGGACATCACACTCTAGCATTCCATAGCAAGGGTGCTGTGGTGATGCGATGGGTAGAGCACAACTTCATGCTCCCGCATTCACAGGTGAGGGGGCAGAGACATGTCTTGAGAGAGATGCCTGCCTCAGGCTACGGGATTTCACGCTCTAGCATTCCATGTCAATGGGGGGTCACAGTAGCATAGTGGATAGAGTGCATGTTAAAACAACATGCTCTTGCATTCACTGGGGAGGGCAGACGTGTCCCGATAGAGACGCATGCCTCGGGCTATGGGACTTCATGCTCTAGCATTCCATTTCAATGGGGGCCATGGTGATGCAATGGGTAGAGCGCAACTTCATGCTCCTGCATTCACAGGGCAGGGGGCAGGCGTGTCCCTAAGAGAGAAACAGCCACCACACCTCCATGACATATATATGCTGCAGCCAGGCTGTACGATCAGTCAGTATGCAAAAAAAGAAGTCATGCAGCATACTTACATACACGTACGCGCGCGCCCACTTCCAAGACACAAGTGGAAGGCCAGATCGAGAAAATACGTGTAAATGTGACGAGGCATGTGCCGAGGCACTGGGAGCCAGGAGGAGGGGGGATGCACGCACACACCGGACGACTTTCAAGGCCGTCAGCATAAAGTAGTTCTCGCATCCCAAGAGGGGCCGAGGCGATGCAACAGATAGAGCGAGCGCCGCGGCAGCTAAGTCGTGTCCCAAGAGGATGTATTTAAAAAAAAACTCGAATTTGCTTTAAAATAATAATAATACGTTATAGTCTCCCGTCTCGCCGAGAGAGAGAAAAACATGTTTACATGGTTTTACCGTCACTCTTCTGGCGCGAGAGCGATGGAAATATATATATATATATTGTGCCTGCGAAGCCGGGAGGGTGATCTCAGAGTCTTCCCAAATCCGAGTATACTTAAATTGTTTCATACTTACACATATACAGCAGACTGTCCATTGTAGGTCTTGCTTCTACGACGTTTCACGAGATACTATATGATGCAATGCTTAGAAAGGCGTTTTTATTGGAAATACATATTAACAAATACATAAAGTAGTATGATTAAAAATTATTATTAACGTCCCAGGCAAGGACACGCAAGGCAACGGCTGCAAGCGGCACACATGTGAGNGCATTCCAAGCCGGGAGGATTATCTCAGAGTCTTCCCCAAAAAATAATTATCATTTAAGACCTTCCTACTAATAATATACACCACGTGCTTGCATTCGAACCCCGGAGAGTTATCTCATGATCTTCCCAAAATCAATTAACATGNATATATAAAATATGTCAAGTAGTAATCACTTCCGCAACCAATCTACTTACGCCTAACGCAAATACTACATGCAGTGGCCGGGAGGGTTAACCTTAGTGTCTTCCCAAATTCGATTATAATTTAATTCCCCTCCTACGAGGCCGTATAATTCATGCGCTTGCATTCAAAGCGAGAGGTTGTCTCAGACATCGCATGTTTGCATTCCAAGCCGGGAGGATTATCTCAGAGTCTTCCCCAAAAAATAATTATCATTTAAGACCTTCCTACTAATAATATACACCACGTGCTTGCATTCGAACCCCGGAGAGTTATCTCATGATTATCCCAAAATCAATTAACATGTAAGTCCTTCCTACAAGATGAAATACTTCACGCTCTTGCATGCCAAGCCGGGAGGGCTATATCAGAGTATTCCCAAATTAAATTATCGTTTAAGACCGTCCTACTAGATTATATACACCAAACGCCTGCATTCCAAGCCAGGAGAGTTATCTCAGAGTCTCCTCCAACATATGTGCGAGGGTTATCTCAGATCATACACAATGATAAAGCATTAAAGGCAACGCACACGACTATGAAAACAATGGCAGGAACAGTCATGTCACTACTGTAACATATCATTTCCATATGCCTACAATGCGAAGACACATATGAAGCATAAAATGTAAGCTATCGCTGTAATAAAGTGAGGACACCACCGCGCAGAAAGGAACCTAACATGCTATGCGAGGCTGTCGTTCACTGAGGAAAGCCGAGACATGCAATACAAATTGACATGTGTATAGTATATAAGCGAACATCACGTAAAATGAAGATCATTCCGTTGTCGAGCGCTGTTGTGAAAATCAGTCTTGTTTACAACAATATGAAGACAGAATCAATGGATGAAGACTCACCATCGCCAACATCGGCATCAACAGCAAGGTACACTGAAGAGCCACTACACGCATTACGATATCATCGTAACTACTACAATCGCGCACCTTGCTATAATATGAGGACGGAACCAATAGCGGAAGATTTGCCATCTACAACCTGGCCAACAGCAAGGGGTTCTGAAGAGCCGATGCAAGCGATACGCCATCAATGTAACTACTGTGGAATACTTTTAACAAAAGGTATAATTCACGTCAGCATGAAAGTTGCCATTGCATGTTTAGCCCGGCATACAAAACATTCCACTGTGATACCTGTGATGTCATGTTTGCCCGAAGTGATAGTGTGTATAGACATAACAATACATGCAAAAGGCTATGTTCGTAGTTCATCAGGAAGCGAGTGCAAGTATTGCGGCAAGAAATTCAGGAAGCGTGGCAGGACCAAACAACATGAAAATAGCAACTGTAAATTTGCTACCGTCTACAAGACCTACCCATGTGATAACTGCAGTGCAGTATATTCGAGTAAGAGCCACTTGAATGCTCACAGAAGAAGATATTGTTCTTCTTCTTCTAAATCAGTCAACATAAAGGTTTCGCTCGAATGAACACTATTTTGAGCATGTATCAAATGTGATTATGTATTTGTATTATGTCAAGTCTGTAAGTAAAGGTAAAAGTATGTAAATGATTTCGGTGTTATTCATTTATGTTAATCCTTGTCAATATTGAGTTCACCTCCACCTCTGAGAAAAACCAGATTTTGACAAAGTCGAAAATATAATTAACTGTAAAAAATATTAATATATTAATATAAACGATCACCATCAGTTCTACACAAGGACGACAGCTCGAGTCATCGCTAACACGGCTAGCTCTTAACAACCAAACATAGAATGAAAAAATTAACGATGTTATACATTACCAGACTATTCTGGACAGTATAACAGACTAGCAAATAACTTCCTTACAAGCCAACTGAAACGGTCCAATACATTCAGTGTACAACACTAGAAACAGAACGCGACTGTTGTCATATGCTGTGGAATATGTGAGACAGCTCAGATGGTTGGGTGACGACGCAAGCGCCGTGCAGGTCTTGTCAAGTTTAACGAATGTAAGACTCCAAAGGTCACACAGCCACCAGATATGATACATAGTGCATTATGAACATATCAAAACGTGTCACACACGGGGTTTTATTACAAAGGTTTGATGTAACTACTGAGAAAAAAAACCCATTATTGACTGTACACACCGTACGAGTGAAGCTCGGAGTATTCTGAAATGCTTTGACACGGTTATCACACTTCTGATACAGTCTGTCTTATAAACAAGTCGACGTTTTGGCACTTGAAAGTAGTCTCATTTAGTTAGTTTACAAGACAAATTATTTCCTGATATCCTACCAGGTATCTTGATAGACTGCACAGTGTATTAGTGTAAACACCATATGTGGCTACAAATAGGCATACCTTCTAAATTGTTATAATAAAATGTGTTTGTTCGCAAGACAGACTACAATTACAGTTCAGTACTCAACCACTGGGTTTTCTAATGAATGTATGTGGAAGTGGTTGTCACTTATTATTTACATTACCTGCGATGATGCGTAGCTTTTCATTATACGCCTTCCTCATCCTTTCAGCTTGGCGCTGGGGTTGGAGCCGGCCGATAGGAGGCAGCAGAATCACAGCTACCCGACATCTCCTTTCTTTGGGCATTCTCAATACTGTCCGAGCATCGCGAATCAGATGCTCGAAACGGGTTTCATTCTGCAATATAGTATCGTGCCGTACACTTCTCTTTGTAAATTATTCTTTCAGTACTTGAAGATGGCAGCGGAAAGCAAAGATGTGTTACCCAATTAACAACAATCTCCTATTACGAAAAGTTGTTTGGATATTTACTACACGTCAAAGAAAAAAAAAAAGTGCATGTACTGTAGCGTTACATACACATACATACTTGTGTACTAAATGTCTGCGTGGGCCCCGCAGCAAACGCGAAGGTAGCCGTTATCAATAAAATCGTAGGTTAAATTAGGGAGTTGTAACTTGACCCATGGAGCATATGCAGACAATTTGAATGTGTGTTATGAACATGTATCACAAAGTTGTTTGCGTAATGACCCCTTAAAATAATAAACAACGAATGTAATTTATAACAGTTAATACAAATGAAACAAGTGAATTAAATATACCTCCTTAGTGTGCCACAGTTTTCAAAATTAAGTATCAGGTGATACATTATTTTTACATATTCCCTGCCTTTGAAATGGCCCCACAAGTCATAGTCCAGAGGTGGGTTTACCTCCGGTGCTGGCCATGTCGCTGGACCACAACGTCCAATTAGAAAACACTGTCACACTTAGGAGGCATTGTCAAGTACTTCTTTACAAATATTACATCACAATTTCCGCCATAGCAACCAAAGTTGCGTAATGAATTTGAAATCCTGTCCAAATTTGAAAACGTTAATAATTCATTGACTTAAAAAATGGAAAATGGCCATATCATGTACGTGTATCATTTCATTCAGTACATGTTGACTCTACAACCTCTATCGCGCATTTGGTCGTGAAAGTTGGCCTGAAGTCTCAACAAAAGCCGACGGGGAGGAACCGAAACGGATATACATCATCGCCGAAATGTCAAGTCGTGGGAAACATGAGATTCTCGAGATAACTCGTTGGCAAAATGCATCATCGTCCGGTACGATTCCACGTGTGAGAAGCCTGTAGTGGCCCCGCTGGTGATCGAACCCGAGTCTACGTGCGCTATAGCCGATACGCCATCCGCGGCTTCTTGCGCATAGGTAGTGGAGGGCCTGGGTGCAATTGCAGAGTAGGGAATGCCTCAAATTGATCTTGCTTTCCCATGCAGACATTTACTGTTTCCACGGGTTTGAAACATGGAATTCCAGAAATGCATCATATAAAAGGAAGAAGTTAAAAGGCCTTCATTTTCAGGACTCAGGGTGCCACTAATCTTTACCCACATGTGAAGGGAGAAGATTGTACTGCATAACCTGTCCTCTTCCAATTGTTACGTCAGTCATGCCTACAAAGGAAAAATTATGTTATTATAACATAATATCTCAAATTTAACATAATTACCACGCTCCAATTTTGTCATTGTACCAACTCGAAGGTCAGCTAAACAATGAGAACATATTTCCCCCCACCCCTCCAAAGTTTACGTCCGTGTACACGGGCTTCGCTTACAAACTATTGAATATTTTTTTCTTTCGGTTTGCAAGTTTCATACCGGCATTTAATTAGTAATTAAACCACCGTCACTTGCACTCTCATACTTCCACAGTTCGGATAGGGTGTCAAGTTTTTTTATACTGACTTGTAATAATTTTGGAAGAAGAAAATAGTAATGAAAGGTATAAGAATTTATCTACATCTATGTTTATCAAGGGGGAAAGAGGGGAGTTGGGGAACTCATTTATAAAAAGCTTCCGAACGAGGTTGGCAAAAAAAAAACATATCAGAATTCCCGTGACTTTGAATTCTAAGATTCACAAAGCCATAATCATCGTGAAATAAAAATTCTCTGAAAACCTGCAGAGCATATTTTAGAATAACTAAACATGGTAATAAGATTTTTCATATTTTACTTTAATTGCTATGCGCAATTACGACAAGGGAGCACCTTAATTTCGAAAACCTCAGGAAATCCAATTCTAGATCTCCAGACCGGGAACAGAACCCGGGCCCACACCAATGTCATTCAAATTATTTATCGCTTTGCTGCCTATTCCGCATACACCTTATATGCTTTTCTCTTGTAAATTATTTACCGTACCTGCAAAAAAATGTTATCGTCAGTGGAAATACACACTTTTCAATATGTGTGTATATAAGTGGATTTAAAAGCCCTTTCATATGATTATATTTCTGTGTCTATTTGATGTGCACTCTTCTACCCATTGCCGTTTCAAGGAATATCTCTCTTCATTGGTTACAGATTTCTTTATGCTCTCCACACATTATTGCCCTCAGTATGAATTAGTACGCAAGAAACGGTAGCCTCTACTTCCACTGGCCATGCGGCAATACAGTTCGGTTCACAGGTGGATTAGTTTATCGTATATCCCGTCACCGCACATGTGAGTCTAGTTATAAAGACGCATTGCCTTCCTACTTCCAAATTTTACACATGGCTGTAGTTCACAGACCATGTCGATATGGAGGTGTGAATTTCTGATCTGACACGTGAGTCTTAATATCTTCTGTATTAAAGCTGTAAGTACGTAACCCAGACCACTGTTTACAATTAATTAGATATTTCCTATCGACGAATTAGATATAAATATGGTAGTCTGTGTTTTACCGTGTGGCCAAAGTGTGATATTCGCGTGCAGCGTCGTCAAAAGTGCTCATGTAAGTTGTAAATATGACGGACAAATTAACACTTAATCACATGCCTTCCATATCTCCGAGAAGAAACATTTCTTAGAAAATTAAATAATTATGTACTGACGCTGTTAACGTAAAGAATTCTTACCAAAACATCGTTGGTACCATACATGAAGAGCACCGACACGTCTCTTAAAATTAACTTGTTCTTCATTCTCTTTAAACAGTCTTTTATCTTGGCTCCACTCGTTCACATATGAAACTGCTTCTTCCCTTGCTCTGTAAAAAAAGAAACGCGTGTTACTGTGTGCTTTCCTTTCGGCGCATTCTTACTGAGTTGGTGAGAAAAGTACAAGTACTGAAATTTCCATACCCATTTGCCTTTCTTGAAATTGGGGGTAAATATGTACTGGCTCTACACGTTTGCACTTTTCATTGGTATATACATGGCATTGTTTCTCTTCAAAAATAAATTTTGGTAGTTCCCACATGGACACTGTTAGCAAAATATTTGACAGTTCCCACGTGGCTCTGTTTTTGTTTACAAAACGTTTGACAGGTGTCACATGGCAATGTTTTGTTTACATACTGCGGAAGGATACATAATCTGTTCCCTGAAAGTAGATCTTTAGCAGGGCTTCAGAAAATCTTGAAGTTACCGTGAATACATTATACCACGCCAAATACCTGTGATTGTCACGTGTAGGATATAGTTATTGATACATCGCGTGACCATTACTTCCTTAAACAATTGACTATCCAAATACTTTTCTCCTACCCACTAGCGTAGTCTAGTATAGTTCATTTCATATAAGAAGGCCACATTCTGACAGTCAGTGAGTGGCAACTTAATATATTGAAAACAACTAACGTCCCATTTACAAAATCCTGTATCAGCTGATGCACGAACGAACAAAAGTTAATATTACGTTGGCTATTCTGAGAGCAAGGCCGAAGCACATCACACAAGCAGAAAATACGCGGTTAAGAAAGAGTTCGTAGTTTTAGTTTTAGAAACGAAACTTCGTGATAAAATTGTAATGTATAGGTGTTCAAAATGAGATGCACAATAAAACGATACGTATCCAAATGTGACGAAAAAATCCAAAGTTTCCAGACTCTCAAACCAGGTGCTGCTATCTTGTGGGTTAAAAGTGCACCATATGTTGCAATATGCCCTTCCACGCCATCTGTCATCCATATCCCGAACTACACTCAGAAACATGTTATAGTTTTGTTTTTTAAAATAACGTATTCACGCGCATATATAAATAATTTTATTTTCCCGCGAGCTCTGTATAATTTTTAAAGTAACTTGTATTTCGTAAACCCCGTTTATGAACGACCCTACACACGTCCACAAGCTCCGTTTACGAATGCAGCGCCACCCAAGCAGTTCACCAATTGCCGCACGCAGCAGCACCTCCTGGGCGCGCTGTCTCGCCACATCAAAGCCTATTCTTGACACGCCATTTGATGGCGAATGGATACATAAACGAAAAGGCGCGGCGATTGTCAACTGTCAAGAAAGTGGCCTATCCAAATACTTTTCTCCTACCCACTAGCGTAGTCTAGTATGGGTGGTTGTATCTTGGATTTTGTAAGACGCAACCTTCCTTCAATTTCGCATGCGTGCGTCCAAGTATATGAACGAAATTACGCAGCGTCTGTTCTTTGACACTTCGCCGACTGGTTTCTTATTCTGCAGTCCTTGATTTTTACGTTTTTCCATCCGTATTTCAGTTTATGTACAGTTAACTTGGTTATATTTCAAAACGATTGAAGAAATCTAGTCAAAATAAGATTAGGTCTACCCAAAATTGTAAGATTGGTGTACATATAGTTGTCGCGGACTACAGTGAACCGTCACAGGGGTGTCCAAACGACTGTCATTAGCCAAAANAGTGAACCGTCACAGGGGTGTCCAAACGACGGTCATTAGCCAAACGAACTAGTATTCATTTATTCATGTATTATTTTAATTACTTCGTAATAAGTACGCTTATTATTATTGAAGGCACTGAATAAATAAACACTAGTGCCTGTAACATTCCCTACGGCAGCCAAAGATGGTGAGCAACGAGTAACTGGAATGTCAGGAAACGTGCGTGCACTAAATATTTGCGCCAGCTTCCCGTGAATGTCTGTATCCCTCTGAGGTCACGTCCGCGGTTTATGTGGGCTGAGATTAAAACAACACGCGATCGATTCACCTCGTTAACTGGATGTTGAAGCAATTGTTTACTGGACGTTTGAGTTAATTTGCAGTGTATTGATGTAATAATGTGAACTGTATTTCCACATGGTAAAATTCCCTTTTCATTACATTATAATGTATTTATTCCTTTAACTACATGCTTGACAATTACTGTTCGTTCCTCACCAGCATTTACATTTGTCCCAAGATAGTGTAGCAGTGCGTACCGTCCAACCACGAGCCTCACCTGTAATGTTAAGGTTTTCTTTAGTTACGTTTAAAATTGGAAGTAAAGTGCGGTTATATTACGAAACAGTTATCTTAACCAAACACGGCAACTATATATGGTATACATGTAAATGCGCAGTACATAGGGAGTACACAGGCGTATAGATAAATACGCACACATAATGTATGAGCATACATCTGAGCATTTCTACATGTGTGTGTGTGTCAGATAGGAACTACTTACCTTTATGTAAAGGTACGGTGAATCCATTTGCAGAAAGCCTGCAACTTAGATAGGTTATATGCATAAAGGTCGAACAGACGGAAATATTTTTTGTATAGGTCTTACTAGCAAGGACAAAAGACTGCAGAATATAGCAATCGGTGTTTTAGTCTTCTGTATTATTGAAATATCTCTGAAAAACACTTTATAATAACTCTGGACATTTATTTTTCAGAATAAGTTCTCAAGTGATTTACCATACATACCTTGATTCAAACCACAGGTATGACCTACCATCTGAAATGTGTATTATTCCGCTAGTTTTTTAGTAACAGTTACATTTAATACTATGATATCTAGTCAGAGGTAAGGTACTGGCCAAATTTAACGATCGCTTTTCGGACAGCGACAAGTGAACAGATGGCAAACATGATAATACAGCTATTACATACGGAAATGAATATCGTATGATTAGTTGTTGTTGAAAATAATCAGCGTGACATTCTAACAATAAAAAACACCTGGCAATCACATGCCCACCATTGAATTGAATCCATGCAGAAGAGTTTAGAAGCATACACATTTCCCGCAGGGCTGGCGAAGTGTTGACGGAGTGCACACTTGAGCATTACAACACACATCACTGCATGGCGGTCAACGGCGAGAGCATGTGCTTGTGATTAGCAAGTGCCAAGGTTTATACATAAAGGTGACAGGATTATCGTCGTTTTGAAATGGTAGGGCTACTGCGTCGTAACCTGCACAGTTAATGTTATTTAGTTAATTAATTTGCCTGGAGTTTACGAACGTGTGGTACATTTTAAGTCTACTTACTGTTGCTTTGTCTTTCCCCCACCATGCCGAGGGTCGACTCGATGAAAATTCCGCAGCGTCGAGTCGCAGAAAAAAATTAAGTCCACAAACGTCATAGCGTCCTAAAAAATAACATATACAGCAATATACAATTTTGTGGTCTGTTGTATTGAACTGTGCATATGCAGTTGTGAAAAGCAAATTGTACTATGTAGAACTCTCCTACCAAAAAGGTAAACGTCGAGTAAATGGAGCTGTGTTTTCATACACTGAGCACTTAAACTAATTTCCTAACTGAGAAGTTTACTATTACTACCTCAGGAACCTGTACAACCATAGTGTTGAAAATAGTACAGGTACACCAAGCATATAAGACAATAATATGGTCCTTGGCCAAAAGTAATAAGTTAAAACTGTACAAATAATCTGCGTCTCCTTTACCCGCTTAAAAATCAGCATGTCACACGTGTTTATTTTCATACACTGTAAGTTTCATTGTTATTGCTCCTTGAGGGGTTTTTTTTTCACACAAAGAAGGGCGACTTTAAATGTGATCTGTTTGCACGATTGCCTTAAAACTCCGGAATTTGACTTGTATTTTACCCGGGACTGTCCACTTATTCTCAACATGTAACTAACCTAAGCACCTTTTTAAATTTATTGTTTGTAACACGTGAACTCACTAACCAAAAATTCAAGTTTCCTAATATGACGTGGGAGCTGGAACCCTGGTGTTTCCACAACGACCGTTAATGAAAACATAGCCACTAAAAATCAAGGATGTTCAAAACCTAACCGAATAATTTTTACTATTCACATTCCACGTCGAAAGTTAATAATGTTTACGGGCATTAAAATACTCCTCATGTTTAATAATTAGCAATTATAAGAAAATCACCCATTGCAAATGTTCTTAAAACATCCCGTTTGCTCTGTAAAGCAAACAAAGACCCAGTTATTCCAGGATAATTATGTAGGCCTAGGCCTGTTGTCCAGGCACCTTAATCACTGCGTTGATATCTCGTGAAAAGTTCAAAAGAATTTCCAGTGTATTTCAACATTTAATACGATACTGATTGAAAAATCCCTTCATTACGACATGAAGCACATTATTCAATGTTGTAAGAACGAACTGGGACTTAACAGCAAATTTTTTAGTGAGGTTTTTGAACTGAAGTGTAATACTAAAGGAAGCCACACCATGAGCTGAGGAAAAGGCAACATTACATCTGTGTGATATTAAGATATTTAGTAACAATACATTTTACAACCTCTTTGTAATCGAAGACACATTATAAAAAATTACCTTTCAAAAACATTGCCCATAGCACTTATTGCATTTATCACTGGATAATATCTTTGCTAATGTAGACATGTAGGAACTTAATAAGATTACTGTGCCGCGAGGAGTTCTTAAAGACCAGTAGTTGAAAATTACTTTCAACAGACATGTAGGTAGGGTACAAATTAACAAGGTACAATTTCGGTACAAAATATGCTCCCTCACATTAGGCTTTTGGCCGTCTTTGCAATGGAAAGTTGAAGTAGTCGATTTATATGCAAGGTATACCAACATTTCAGTACAAAAAACCTAAATATAACGGATACATTTTACATAGGTAACACAGTATTCCGTTACATATGTGTTACAGTGTGAATAGTTATTACATACAGACAAACAGTCTGGCGGTTGGCGTTCGTTAAAAGCTCCGTCACTGCCGACAAAGTCCCAACCATAGACGGAGGCCTCTTTTTTACATTTACATTAGATAAAAAATGCTACATTTATTGTGGTGTGGAAAAGAGGAACACGTTAGGATATCCAGATACATCGTCCAACGTGTTGGAGAAACCACACCAAAGATATCAAACGTTTGACTTGCATTAAGTAACGAACACCGGTAGTAAGAGAGAAGAGCTACTTCCTTCTGCTTAAATTGACCATATAATACATTCACTATCGCTCTTTTCAAAAAAGTAGGTGTGTGAACATTTTACATTTCACTACTGCCGTATGTCACATGAACAAACACGTGTTATTTGCAAATAACTCGGCAAGTGGGACATAAACATTACTGATGACTTCACTGAATTTAATTTGGTAAAGTGTGATCTCGTATATGAATGTCATTCAATAATAGGATTTCAGAAAAGAATCAAGATAATATTTACTGCTTAGGCAAAGAACAGTGTCTATGCCGGTTTTTCCCTTTCTCTTCTAGATATAGTTTTAGCTATAAGTACATTAGGGAGGTTTTCATGGCCAAATTGTTGCCATGCGAACCCAATCCCTCTTTGCCGCGATGCACGTCTCCTTGCATGATTTCCTCCCCTTGTAAGCGTAAGGGGTTAGCCCTGAGACGCAATAATCCCATCCCTACCGCGGACTAACATATTACACTTAGTTTTAGAGTAGGTTAGAAAAAAATGTACCAACGGTCTTTATGTGATTGGTGTGCGGGAGCGGCGAGTGATATTTGCGACGAGGACAGATGACAACGGCATAATGCGAGGCGACAGCGGACGTGGTGTTAGTGTTGTGGCAGGACGATAGTGCTTGGTGCAGGCTACAGTGCGTGAGGCCATCCAGAGAATTCTGGAATATTGCGGACTGATGAGATATTGACTGTACGGGGGCGGGAATTAATGGACATGTGGTACCGATCTAATTGTAAATATTACAGTTGCCAAATATGGACACTTAATTTGTAAAGTAATAGGTTTTTAAATACTTTCTATTGGGACTGATTTATAATTGTTTAATTGTGCAGATTTCTTTGAAGTGATTATAAATTTCATTGATTGAAGTAATTTATTGTGAACAGCAAGTAATATTAATTTATTGTCAGATGTTGAGTCAAGAGACTTATGATTGTAAATAAAATTAGGAAATTGTAAGTAACTCTTTTATTTTAAATTAAGACCTCAATACTTTAACGAACTTGGTTTTAGCTTACTGATTTTCTGAGATATAAAATTTTATTAATAATTTTGGTATACGACAATTATACAAGAATAAGTATATCTATCTGCTGTAGGGAAGCTATACATTTATTCTGTTTGCTTAAGGCCCCCGTCTACCTGGAACTTTTCCCCACGTTCAGGCCGAGAAGCGCGGGAGCGATAAGGGCGACACTGCCACGCGCATCAAGTACGCCATCGGCGCTAAGCGCAAGACTCTGAATTGGCGTGCAGTGTTCTCGTCGTGCTGCGTGTACCTATGGGACTTTCAGCGGTGACCATATTATTTTATTAGTGGGAAGTCTTTAGGAAGGTTCAGTGCAGGCCCCTATAGTAGTTTTGTATGTATCTGATGCGTGCATTTTGAGCTACAGCGCCTTGGAAAGGCCGTTTTTAGCGGTTTTGGAGTACTCTGAATTGATGTTTCTAACGTACGTGATATTTTGAAAGTACTTAAAAGCTCTCGACTTAAGTGTGTGTTCTTTTCGTAGATCAGCACGTTGGATGCACGCTTAATAGTTTCGTTGAAAAACGTGTATTTGGAACACTGCAACGCAGTTCAAGCGCCAGGTAGACGGGCGCCTTAAAAGTAATTTGTCCAGGGGCGAAAATTTTGGTAAACCTCCGTCGATATGCAGCTTCCAGATGCTGGAGATGGAATGTTTGGTAGGGGAGGGGTTTGTAGAAACAGTTACCCCCTACCAGCTTGCTTAACAGGCCAGCCGGCGCTCCACGTCGTATTGTCTGACCGTAATCCCTTCCTGGAACAGGAATATGCTATTATGAAATTCTAACGACTGCCAACAATATAAAGCATTATGTTACATCTCGGCAACCTTTCAACCAACTTGAACCAAATTGAATATGTTGGTAGATTGTCATGTTAGCCAAGAAATATAAGAGTGACACTGTTATTAGTCAACCATTTTTTCGGTTAATAGAAAAACTTGAAAAGTAAACATTTTACACCTAATAGCCGAGATTACGCAATGGTTACCCACAAAACAAGACACTAATGCAGTACTGTAGAGAACCATTAAAACGCAAGATCGTTTGAATACTTGACGAAAATACATTCTAAAAGGAGTTCGTATAAATATATTATATTAAATGGATGTATTTAACACATTATTAGAATAATTTCGACAAAACTTAGCAAGCCATAAGTATATATTACAGAAACCAAATATACCAATAAGCATGATTCTTTTGTATGCCGATGTTTTGTAGTGCTGCCTAATGAAATAAAATTGTACGGAATAATACTTGGACAAAACCACTCATTAATTACAACGTTCCGTTACCAAGAAGCACAACAGTACACAATGGAAATTATCTGTTTAAAGTATTTCGCCAATTACNTTTAAAGAATTTAGCCAATTACTTTCAAAATGGGAATTCCATACATATGTGAAGTTAATTTTCAGTTATGGTTAAGTACATTCTTCTCCAGAGTATTTAACATTTAGTTGTTTTTCAGAATGCAGACTATATTCTTGCAGGAAGTGCTTTCATTTTTAGTGTAGCATTACCGTGAATACAGTAAAAAAATTCTTGAACTTTGCTGTTTCGTCACTCGCCAGGCTGCATTTCTTGGCACCCTAATTTTGCGCGCAAGTAATTGCATTTCGTAGTCCGGAAAAACTTTCGACCGCAGTGCAAATTGTGGCATATATGCGATATTGTGGAAGGATTCCGCTTTATTTTGGTGTTGGTGTCATGTGAGTACGTCATGTGTGTACTATCCCTGGTTCGAGCTCAGATGTGGTTTCAATTCCATTAACGTATTGTCAATTTGCGTATATTTTGTGGCAGTGTAGTTTTTTATTTTTCTTGCAAGAATTCTTTATTTAGTAGTTATATTAAAATGTAGACTATATTCTTGCAGGAAGTGCTTTCATTTTTAGTGTAGCATTACCGTGAGTACTCTAAAAAAAATCATGAACTTTGCTGTTTCGTCACTCGCTAGGCTGCATTTCTTGGCACAGTAATTTTGCGCGCAAGTATTTGCATTTCGGTGTCCGGAAAAACTTTCGACCGCAGTGCAAATTGTGGCATATGTGCGATGTTGTGGAAGGTTTCCGCTTTATTTTGGTGTTGGTGTCATGTGTGTACTTTCCCTGGTTCGATCTCAGATGTGGTTTCAATTTCATTAACTTATTGTCAATTTGCGTATATTTTGTTGCAGTGTAGTTTTTTATTTTTCTTGCAAGAATTCTTTATTTAGTAGTTATATTAAAATGTAGACTATATTCTTGCAGGAAGTGCTTTCATTTTTAGTGTAGCATTAAAGTGAATACCGTAAAAAAATTCTTGAACTTTGCTGTTTCGTCACTCGCCAGGCTGAATTTCTTGGCATCCTAATTTTGCGCGCATGTATTTGCGATTTCGGTGTCCGAAAACACTTTCGACCGCNGCACCCTAATTTTGCGCGCATGTATTTGCGATTTCGATGTCCGAAAAAACTTTCGACCGCAGTGCAAATTGTGGCGTATGTGGGATGTTGTGGAAGGTTTCCGCTTTATTTTGGTGTTGGTGTCATGTGTGTACTATCCCTGGTTCGAGCTCAGATGTGGTTTCAATTTCATTAACTTATTGTCAATTTGCGTACATTTTGTTGCAGTGTCGTTTACTACTTTACTTTCAAGGTAATTCAAAAATATTAATTGTCCACGGTGGTGATTTGCAGCGTATTTTTTTGATTTAAATACCATATTTATTACTTTTTAATTAAAATTTAGCTGATGTTTTTATTTCGGAGAGTACATATTTTATGCATTATGTATGCCGCCATGTTTTTTTCTGTTTTGCTGTTGCAGTCCAAGTTCACGTTCTAGACCATGGTATACAAACCATCACTTGCCGCCATGATGGTTCACACTGAATCAACAAAAGCAATTGCACCAGTATGGCCAACCAAACAAATTAAGTCACACACAAACAGTATTATGCACTATATACATCATTAATATATCACCCACCGAAAATGATTATTTTCAAGTTCAGAATAAAACTGTACCATATAAACATGGAATGAGTAGGTCTAATATCAGACTGTGATGTTAATTCACTGGAAGTGGAGAAATCTTGTTAATAGGCCGTACGAACTCCATANTTGTTAATAGGTAGTACGAACTCCATCTGTGGTGTTCTTAAGGTTACAACACTACACCATCTTAGCCTGGATGTACTGCTGACACTCTGGCAGTCTTCCACTTTAGTGGTGGCAACATGGAGTCTTTCAGCAGTACTAACTGGTTGATTAACATTTCAGAAACTAGTTGTGTCCTTTTTCCCTTTTGCTGGAGATTGTATAGGTACTCCACACTCCATCTCTTCTACATTTGTTGGTAAACAGTGTGATCATTTGCTAGCGGTCAAAACGGTTCAAGGGAATATCACAAAGATTGTGGCAGACAAAGCAACCAATGGCTCACCCACAACGAAGTGGCCTGGTGTCAGAACATCATACTCCTGAGGATCTGTTGAGAAGGCACATATCGGTCTCGAATTCAACACTGCTGAGACTTGCGCAAACAGCATTGAGTTCTTCGAATGTCAGCAACTGAGTACCTACAACTCAATACAGATGCTGCTTAGCATTCTTGATTGCTGCTTTCCACAGACCTCCAAAGTTTGGTCTTTCTAGAGGGTTAAAGTGCCTCTTCGACCCTTCCAAGTTCACCTTAGCTGCAATCTCTTCCTCATTATTCCTTGAAAACAATGTTGCGTACACCTCCTCGAGTTGTTTATGTACGCCTACAAAGTTGGTGTCATTATCGGAGTACACGTGAGTGGGGATTCCTCGTATTAACACAAATCGCTTGAATGCAGCCAGAAAAGTTGTGGTTGACAAGTATGTGACCAGCTCCAAGTGCACCGCCTTGGTGGCCTTACAAACGAACAGGCATGCATACCTTGAAAGATGCATTCTTTCTCGTTCGTACAGATGTGGGATGGATAGATCCTCCGAAATCCACCCCAATGGACTGGAATGCTCAAACCTGAGCGAACTGTGCTTTCGGCAGTGTCCCCATTACTGGATTGTGAGCGACTGGTCTGGCCTTGTGAATCACATTTCGCACCACAGAGCATGCATAAATTATTCAGTACCCCCTGTGGACTATATACAAAGTTGTGGATGGGCCTGGGTGTAAATTGATGGAATGATAATGGGCAATAGTAAGTCTGGACAACTGGCTTTGCTTTGGCAGCAAAATATGGTGTTTTGCAGTCTCTGGTAGTGACGGATGGTGCAGCCGTTCGCCCACCATGATAACTCAATTTGAGTCGAGAAATGGCATCAGTGGCTGTGTAACCTTGCGGCACTTACTCCCTTTTTGAAGAGCAGACAGTTCTTCCCTGAAGCTACATAACTTTACATGTTTGAACAATTTCACTGTAACATTACTCAAATCCTCTGTTGTCAGGAAATTACTCTTCGCATTACTCGTTTACTTGAATGCTGATTTTGCATGCAATACGCATGCTGCGATGCATGACAATTTGACGAGCGAAGATGATGACGTGATCCACGCGTCCACGAGCTTCTTGTGCCCACTCTGACCGCCGCAGTTACATCAACTGCACCGGGCCGCACCAACCACATCAGGCCAAGAGTGTGTAGTGCAGGTTGACAAGAACGGAACTTGCACCTTATTGCTAACATATATTATATGACTCAAGAGACTGCCCTACTATTTATTACAAGAGGTAACTCTTTTAATAAATTAGTAGGCGATCCGAAACTGTGCTTACCACAAAGCTACATCCTTAGGGTGCACGGGCCATTGGCAGTTACATCGTAGCATCTCGCGCTGCGACATACAACATAACGTACCACCGGGTGACGTCAACTGGCCTGTACACCGAAGCAGAAGTGCTAAGTACCCCAAAGTGTCAGCAATAGTGAGCAGAATATTTCTAAACACATTAAACAACGTAATCTCATTAACAGCTACAGTCAGGGGTGTGTTTTATGGTATTAAGAGCAATCGAGCATGGAAACTCACACCCCTTTGCCCAGGTAGACTCGTCCATGCCTTCAGGAGACAGCCACCTGGCAACACTGTAGCCAGTGAAATAAACCGAGGAGCCAAAAAAACTGGTACACCTGCCCCTTATTATGTGTAACACC
>NQII01000367.1:758562-783438 GCA_002778355.1 Clitarchus hookeri | reverse complement strand
ACAAGCGCCCGACGTACGTGAGATTGGGTCCAGGCCGTCGTGGAGGACGCTGCAGAAGACCGGCAGCTGGCAACAAGGCGGTTGTCTGGAACTGTGAGTCGCTCGTTCTTGCAACTACTTAGCAAGGCGGCGTACACCAATTAACGTCTTACGTCTTTCACGCACCCTGTTCTATTAGAAAACTTTTCCTCTTCAAAACCTGCCTGCGATTTTGCAATTACCTTCTGTGCAAGTGTATCTATGCCCGTCCCCCTTCATTATGTGGCTCACGTTACATGTTAGCATAGGAGGTAGCCATGGTTCCATTCTCAGTAAGGCTGCGACATGTGTCCTGCAGTTAGAATCCTTCCTGGATTCCTAGGCTCAGCCCTGAGACGCACTTAGGTGCTTCCCTACCCAGGACCTCCGACTCTCCTCTTAGTTTTAAGCTGTGTTAGAAAATATTAAATAAATAAATACCAAACACACTGATAGGAATCCACAGGTTCTTTGGAAGCGAATATAGACAATCTAAGACAGGTAAGTCCTAGATAATATTTTTTCCTATGTGAGAAAATATTCTGCCAGCTTGATGCATTTATGTTGAGCTGTTCTTTACGCCTGAAATTTGCACGTTTCAGTGTGGTGTGACCCTAAAGGAATGCACAATTCCGTTAAAAATTTGCCTTGAGAGTAAGCGGAAAATGTTATTTAGGACTACCCGTTCGTAATTTTTCTAAATTGGCTTCCAGAAACCTGTAAAATCAAATTTTACGGTCGTTAAAAAATTGTCTTTTTAGATTGAGGATATTTTATGGCTTCGTGACATGATATCAGTTATAAATTGATAAAAATGAAAAATCATTTGAAACATTACATTTAATATGGGTTTTACTTAAAATATTGACTCATATTAAATAAAAAATAGGTACCGACACAAAGTTTAGTTATAAATTAAGTGTTTCTTGAAGTTACAGAAGTGACATTATGCCAATTTATTTGACACTTGGTTCATCTGCAATAGTTGTTTAACATTTAACTGCTTTAATTTTAAATTGTATCTCTGTAGATAATATTGAATTGCGGATGGACACCACACAACGTTACCAAGAAAATGTCCTCGTGACAATGTGATGACATGAGCAATTATTTTTAACTATAGGAATTTTTTTTTTACTTCTGAGATTTGCACAAAAAAGATATTAAGTTAGATGTCATATATTTCATGTTGTGGTTCCAGTAAAGTAATTGTCCACCATTTCGATAATTTTCAAGATCATTGTTTTGTGTCACAACAAAAGAATTAATAATAGACTAGAAATGTAGCCAATAATTTTCTACTCTTGCAAACCTTGCATACCCGTGCGAAGCGAGTATACGTTCGCGCCCTCCACGAGGGTGTGTTCCCCATCACTCTGGTCAAGTCAGAGCCAATTAATAATGGCCCGCCCCCTCGTCAATAGTATTTCCTCACCCACCAATAAATAACGTGGTTCCTAACTCCTGTTTCTCCTGTAGCATTTTATATTAATGCGTGTAGCAAGTTTAAACTGCTGTTCTGTCGAGAGATTTTTACAGTTACTATGCCGGCTTTTCCCTCTTCCTTCTTGGTTACAGGTTTAGCTAAAGGTACACTCGTGGAGGTAGCCATATAGTGCGTCTAGAGAGTACAATTTCAATCCGGATTAGTGGCTTGAATAATCCCGCTTGTAACGTTACTATAACCAGATCCAGACTGGACTGAAGTAGGAGAGGAGTGAGTACCTAATCCACTCCAGTTGGCAAGGTGGACTGTAGTAGAGAATCCGGATTGAAATTTAGTATAAAAACTACCGATAGGAGTGAACTGGGAGTGAGAGCAAAACAAATGTCACCATTTTGGAAGTGTATTGTTCGCATGTTTGCACGTACGGAGTTTGAAAATTTGTTCTAAGCTAACTACTAGGGCAATAATGTCCAAAAAGAAGGAAATGTAAAATGCTTGAACCGAAATTGACGCACAGATTTATGAAGCGTAATGCTGGAGAAATAAATATTAAAGTTACATTATGATAAAAGCTATAAATATAGGAAGCGAGAGATTTTTGATTTTCTAAGAGTATTAAAATACGCTAGTTTTACAATAACTTCGTTACAAGAATAGTTATTTATTTGTCGACTGTCGTTTGTTTTCTAGTTCACGCACTTACTGAAAGACGTCACTACACATCTTTCAGTCCGTGACCACTTCATCTTCGCACTTGTTTACATGTCAATCCGGACTGCAAACTTTACCTTAAACGCGACTTTCGGTCCATGTTCGCTCCGTGCTCGCTACGGTTAACTCCAGTCTGAGTTCAGTCCAGTCCGAAGTTTGACTCTAAACGTCTAAATATCTCCAATCGCGGTCATGGCTGTCCAGTCCCTCTCTGCCGCGATGCACGACCTCTCTTCCTCAGCCGTGAGACGCACTTAGGTCCCACCCCTACCTCGGACGCACACTAACACTTACATAGAGGCTAGTTGGGGAGAAAGATGTTCGTGTTGACGTCAGCAGTTTTAGATGGACCCAGACTCACTAGCTACTTGTACAACTTCCCCCAGTTTCTACCGCGCTATTAGAAAAACTACAAAACCCCTTTTCAGAATGCCTTGACGGTTCTACGATATTCTGCACAGACAAGTCAAAAGTTGCAACTATCCCACAAAAACTAAATAAAAATGGTATAAATTTTTTAAAACTTTACAATATTCATAAAGGAGCAAGTGTAATTATTTAATTTAATTTAAATGTTGTATAGTATTTCCATTTATTCAGAAAAATAAAATTGGATTTTTGTACATTTTTGGAATAGTTTTTTCCAAACTTCAAAACACGAATACACAGCAGTTTTGTTTTAAATATATGTGCTTTAAATTATAATAACTCAATATATCACAGTGAACTAACTTTTGTACCCGGAAGTACATGAACAACAGTTCTGAGTACTGGTCTCTCCAAGTCTTTCGTTTGACGGATCTCATGAGACTTGTTACTGCTGCTCCAGCCACTAGCCAGTATAACTAAGACAGCGGCTCGGAGTTTCAGGAAATCCCAATATTTTATTTTGTCCGCCTTTTCCCAGAAAGCCGCACACCATGTGCTGCCCACTGAACCACTAGGGACGCACCTAAAAATTCCGACAGCTGCGGGGAAGGAATGGTGGAAGGAATGTTCCAAGGAACGTAACTGTCTCCGCGCCTCGCCGACTGCTTGCCTGCATTAACTCCAGATTATTGTACGTGGCCGTCGTCTTGAACTGTGCGTCATGCAGTCTTCTTCTTTCCCCGATATGCACCTTAGGACACGGTATTGGCTCCGTTGTAATGAATCTAACCCGTTAAGTCCTCGTATCCATTATATAGCCAATTCGTGGTTTTTTCACGCTTTTTAGAACGAACCTTTGAACAATCTTCCTATGTATGAAGTGTTTGGTCGTTTCATAAATGTACCATCTATCACAAGCATTTTATACTTCTGGTAACATAAAATGTTTGTAATTTTTTGCTAAATTAAAATTTTAATTACATTTTATTAATAAATTATAATAAAACATTTTAGTTAATATGATTAAAGTAAGTGATAGAATAGGTATGTTGGCAATGCGTAGTAAGAAATAGTTCTTATGCAAAATACTATTAAACTGAGTGCGCACGCATGGTACACAAGGAACCAATGTTTTGAATATTTCCCTTGTGATAAATCTGACCTGTTGAAATTCCTGCTGTTCTCATTTGTGAATGGTTGATGCTGACGAACGCACAATTCGTCGTTCACTGGTTGCGTCAGGGACACTCGACACAACGCACATTACAAGTATAAACCATTCCAATACTTCAGCTCGTAACTGAATTCGGGACTGAAGCCTACTCCAGGATGTTTCAAATATTTGTCCAGCAGTACAGTTTAGCTCTGGCATGAGAACCAAAGGACGAATTACCTTTACGATAACACATCGAAACATATTACAGAATAATACAATGATTTTGACGTATAAATATGTAATTATTTACATTGAGATAATGCGTAAGTGTACAATACAGTTAATTTAATACATGTATTTTTCGAGGAAGGGAAAATAACATTTTATGGGCCCTTATAGTTATTTTGGCCCTAATTTTTACTTAAGACTTGAGCTTATTTGCTGTTTTAACTGTTAGCAACAAATGTGCTTTAATCTTTTTTGTTGTTTAGTTATCGGAGGGTAGGAAAAGAACAAATATTGTCGTTTTTATAAATAGAAAAGTAAATACTACTTTCCAAAATTTGGGCCAAAATAACCCTAAAGGCCTTCTTACGGTACCCGGTATTTCAGCGCTAGCATAGTAACGATATTCTCTAAGGAGTTCACATAATTTACACGCCACTATAAATCATGTTCCAGGTTCCGTGCGAGTGGAGACGGTCATATCAGTATCCATCTCCAGGAAGCCGGTCCTAGGACTAGTCCTGAGGTGGATGCTAACGATATGCCTCGCCATGATATGGCACTTCCTGGGGTAAGAACGCAGCAACATTCATACAACTTGACACCTCCCTAGTTCTATGGTGTACAAGTAGGTATTGATTCTTCTCTCTGCGTAAGGCGCCAGCAATGGATGCTAGCCCTCAGTGTTAGGGCGTAGGGATATGTTGACGCTACTATCCCTAGGTCCAATTTACCAAATAAATTCACCTTCTTTGCGAGTTAACATATGTCAGTTTTATTTTCGCTTAACATGTTAACTTCTACATGAACACACGAGACAACTCTCCCCTCATCCTAGCTACGTAGGCTACTTAAGGCTTGACACGGAGATTTGCGCCGTGGGGAGCAAGGTTCGTCGCACTTCCTGTATGTTTCTACTTAGCTTGTCTCGAGGCGATGGTCCATCTCCCAGCTGGCGACCTCGGGACCGCTCCGGCACTTGGTGGACGTCTCGACGCCTGGGCTGCGACTGTTCCTCGCCAACCGGTGTTGACGTCTCGATGTCTTTTCTCGGACTCCTCCCGGATCCACTCCGCACTCCGCGCTTCACGTCGGCCGACTGCCTTTTCTCGGACTCTTCCCTCCTGCTCCGCTCTGCACTCCTCGCTTGACGACGGCCGACTGCTTTTCTCGGACTCTTCCCTCCTGCTCCGCTCCGCACTCCTCGCTTGCCGACGGCCGACTGCTTCGTTCCTTTGTCTTCCTCCTGTTTTTGTATGCTCGTTTGCCATATTAAACTCGCATCATCTCTGCACGTGTCCGGGCTGACCGCCGCGTCCTCTGGGTCGTAAAACACGTGTTCGGCGCTCCGGCGCACGTGGGTCCAGCGTCGTCCCTCGATTCTGGTACCGACGTTTATTGTTCCGCTCTGCACGTGCTGGAACCCTTGGTGGTCCCTTGGTCGGCTCACGTGTTTCTTCCGCTGCCTCCGTATATCGCGTCGCTATTATTCTGGCATGCTCGCCAAAAGCTCTCATCATTTATTGCGGTAGCTGGTTCGGGAGAGACGCCGCTGCTGGTGTGAGCTTGCGTCCCCTTGCAGCTGCGAGATGCAGCTGCTACGCCACGTGTTCAGTCCGCGTCGGGATCCTGGCATCATTCTTCTAGCACGCTCGCCACCCTTAATATTTATTGCAGTAGCCCGCCTGCGAGTTTCGCCAGAGTGTGCCTTCTGACGAAAAAATATCTTTCGGGATGCGTGAAACTTAAATTATATATTGGTACTTAAGTCTCAAAAACTGTCACTACTTAGACCTAAGTAACCACGTTTTGCTGTGAATCACTGAAATTCTCTATTAATGTACAATCCTTTCGGTATCTCAACACAGTATTACAGTTTGCAGAACATAATTATTTATGATAATGGGCAGCTGAATCAGTAAGGAGTTGAGTCGTAAGTATTTCAGCCTTTCGTAAGGTGGCTTGTTTTATGCCCCGTGAATTTATATTTTACTGCTATCAAATATGAAATGAAAGAGAGAGTACATTTGAAAACATGACTGTTTAGGTACCTTGTAGGAACCAAACCACTAGATTCGAGAATGGGTTGTATCCTACGTCTAGGTTGGGATTGCCTGGCATCTTGTCAGAGGAGCAACTTGTTTTCCTCCGAACAACACTGGACATGTATATGGGTAGGTACCTGACCTTGAGCTGGCTGTACCTTGCCGCCTCCCACAATGGCTATGGAGATAGTTTAGTAGCGGTGGTCAGTTAATGTGCAGACGTTGCAGAAACTTGCACTGGAAATTCTCGTCCACGTGACCTTCATGCTACTCCAGATATGGTTTCTTATGAAGTGAGGATTTCAAGAACGTTTCTGGTGAACAAGGCTTAACGGAAAAAGTGGGATAAAAACAGAGAAAAATTATCTGTAAGTGAAAGGACTTCAGGTGTGGTTGGTTGCAGCTTCGGTGTCCTTTTCTATTGCTTGGAATTTGGACATGGACAGTGTGTTCGTAATGTGCCTGGGCGAATCTACCTGCCATTTATCGACATGTGAGATTCATTGACGTCTTTTGAGCAGTACATGTGTGCAGCGAAGTGTATCTGTTCCAATGTCGACTCTGGTTGGGACTGCTGGATAACCTCCACACCTGGTTTACTAAAATAGGTACCTGCCGCCCCGTCCCCCTTTGGCAGGCTGATGAGCTTGAAAGACAGGCAATTGCTATGGTATCGGTTTGGTGGTGGGCCGGTCGACTCCTTTAGGGCCAGGCCGCTGGGAACGAAGCAGTAATTTACCTGTGGAAAAATTCAACTGTATGGAAATGGACGAGACTGGAGGTTGGATCACTTGTCCGCTCCGTGAGGAAGATTCACAATTGTCATGAAAAAAAAAGAAATTAGATGCGCCGGCTGAACTCCGCCTTGTTAGAGGCTCCCTTTAGTGGGTGGACCCCTCTGGATGTGCATGCTTAGCGCATGGCTTGTAAGAAGTCTTCGCATCTTTGTTGGGGGAAGAGAGGGAAAGCCTCAAGCCCACGAGACCAAGTGAGGTTTGTAATCGTGCTGCAGTGGCTGATTTATTTTTCTCATAATAAATAATAATAATATGTCCATTGGGGCAGGTGGACAACAATACAAAATATTGCACAACTGAGAATGAAAAATTCCGTTTGGCTGATGCTAAGTGGAGTCCAAGTCAACTGTGGTTCAATATAGTCTGCGTTATGCCGGGATTACGATGCCTTCACGTTACACGTAACACGCATCACGCTACACTTTTACGTATATGTAAAACGTGGTATTTTTGTGTACTCTATTATAATGCTTCGCGTAAGCATGCAATCTTTGTGCACTGAATGAAACGTCGGGGATAAGTTTTGTTGCTTTTCCGATTGAAAACTTTCAAAATTCTTGTTATACAGGCGTATCTGTGTTTTAATATTGATGAGGCAAGAACAGGTTGCGAAAGTATGACTTTCGTGATTTATACAAACTTTGAGAACTTCTAAGTCGTCGTCATAACCTCAAAAAACGAAATGTCTCTAGGAGATGTAGTCACGTTTTTCGTGTAGATGTAATACATCTTATGTAATAAACTTTGATGTGCCGAGAAAATTAAAATTCTGTTTAATAAACTAAGTCTTCTAAAATTTTCAAACTGAATGGTAAATATTCTATATATCATGCATGCATTTTTACATCCCTGAGAAACATAATTAATAAATTGCGGCAAGGTAAAGCTCCCTAAATTTTTACGAATTAAAAATAAATAGTTTCAGTCTATCTTCCATTACACTTTCGTCTTCATTCTCAGGAGAAAGTTGTGGTTCATGAACTAAAAACGTGAGAAGATGACATCGCAAAAATAAAAACAAACCCACGAAAAACAAAAATAACATAACGTCCCTATTGTGATTGGACAGCGAGATCACGTGGTGCAGAGTCACGCATCACGCGTAAGCTAGACATTGACAAGCTTTGTCATCACTTTAACGTTACATGAAATGATCATAATAGGTCTCCTTGGAATACATTAGTCAATGTGTAGCCTCTTACGTGAACGTGTTCCTCGTTATTCCGTGAAACGTCATCGTAATCTCGGCCGTAAAGAGAGGATGTAACATTTCTTGTCTCCGTCTTGTTTTTCTCATAGCTCCTGAACAGGGATGAACTGTACCATTTTTTAATTATTAAATTTTGTTATAAAACTGCATATGACGTGCGTTCCCACGAAATAACGAGATCGTCAAAAATAGAGAAAAATTTTGTTTGTGTTGGAATAACACAATAATGACACCTATGTGGTGTTTACGGACAAGTGAGCACATATGAAAACCCTGCTTAAGATCTACATTTTTCTCTTGTGTAACCTCCCGCTGTATGTAGGATTTGCATTCATTTACTACATTCACTTCATTCATGCATTATCCAAGTGAAAATGTGGATATTTTTGGAATGTAAATGGGTTAATAATATGCAAACTCGTGCTCTTGTGCATATAACACATGTAACACTGACTTCAGTAGCTTCTGCGCTATTTTTTCAAAGGCTGTTTTCAAACGTGCTCACTTTACCGTGAACAGCCTTTAGGAGAGAAAATGTCGTTGTAAAATACATTGATGTCTAGTTTTATATGAGGCTAATAATTAAAATGTTTCGTAAAGTTAGGAATAACTTTTATTTGTCGATAAAAATTCATGCACCCTGGAGCTTTCTACGCATTCAATATACAGAAGAAAGGGAGTGATACCTGCGGCTCTAGCATGCGCGCTCAGCGTCCCAGATTTTTTTTATACACTTCATGTAATAAAAGTAAACCCATACTTTTTTTTTTTTTTTTCACCTGGCGAAGTTTCTATTTCGAGAATTGTTATTTAGTGAGATAGGGGTAAACTTGCAATCAACGAACGGAACAAAAAAAATTTGTACTTACTCTAAATGCGGTAGTAACCCTTCCACCTCGCATACATTTTTGTTTGACAGCAGCTGAATTTTCAGATGAAATGTATGGGCTTATCTTACCAGCTATTTTAAAGTCCACAATACTATATCCATTTTGTTTACGAGGAATCTGGAACCGTAATAATTTTTAACCCGTTATTTATCATTTTTTAGTCTCGCATGCAAAAATACAGCGTGAAATAAAACCACTGTGTTCTCAGGAAATTTGTAAAATAGTTTTGTATGTAAAAATATGTAAAGAAACACAAATAAACACAAGGCGGCAAGGGCATCGCCGCCTAAACAGCCTGCTGAGTCTGTTGTACGGCATACTGACGGCGTGTGTATGTGTGTGCACAGGAGCGGAGTGGCCGAGGTCTAGGGCAGAAGGCGGGTCTGCTGCTGCACGCCGAGTAACAGCCAGCAGACGCCACCAACAAGGTAGGTTCTTTCAAACAGCATACATTTTAAAGTTAAATATAATTATTATCCAGTAATATATATATATATATAGAACATTTCATCGGACAAGAAAAAATACACATCACGCCTAATATACAAAAAGTTTGGAATATAGTGAGACATGGCACTTGGGTGGTAGGAGTTATGTAGTTCTTTGTGATCAACGGAGAGCGCACTGATGCCTTGGTAATGCCTGGGACAAGTTTATAATCGCCCACAACCTCCAGAAACACTTCCATAGCTCATAAGAGAGTGGAGAGATTTGGACGGCTCTTAACAGCGAGGTCTTGAGAGTCCAGATCTCATAACCACAATTTTTGGAGGTAGTGTTCAAATATCGGATACTGTAGTACGGCGGCCACTGGTCTCACACATGTTGGATAGGAGACATGTCAGTGGAGCGGGTAGGCCATGGTAGTGTTAGGGCATGACGGAGGCAGTCCTGGGCGATACCTGCCATGCGCCGCTGGAAGTTATCCTGCTGGAATATCGCACCTAGATCCCAGCCAGAAAGGAAGCTGATGTGGACATATGATCTCATCCTGATACCGCTTGGTCGTCAATGTTCCACATAACACAGCGAAGGTAGATCGGCTCCCGTAGGCTATGGATCTCCAGATCATAATGCCGGCCATGGGGAAAGAGTGCCACTCTATAGCGAGATTGTGATTGTGGCATTTACCAGTTGCCATCCACGCCTGGGCGCGAGGATCACCAGTAACCATAACGAAGCGGCACTCGTCACTAAACACCACACATCGTCTATCTGTGTTGTTCCACATTGTTCTGGCCCAGCAGCACTGCAAACGAAGTAGCAGTTTTTGCAGCGTTAAGGCCAGCGNTGCCATCCACGCCTGGGCGCGAGGATCACCAGTAACCATAACGAAGCGGCACTCGTCACTAAACACCACACATCGTCAATCTGTGGTGTTCTACATTGTTGTGGCCCAGCAGCACTGCAAACGGAGTCGCAGTTTTTGCAGCGTTAAGGCCAGCGAACATAATGGGCACTGTGATCGTAGATTCACCTTCGCAAGGCATCGGGAAATGGTTCGTGGGTACACAAAAGCCTCTACACTAGCCAGTATCATGTCCCGGGTCGCCATGGCATCCCTCCGCGACTGGCGCATGATCTATCGATCCATTTGACTGGCATTTTACATCGTCCTTCCAGAGCAAATACTCCGTCTTCAAATTCGTATATCTGTATGAAAAATAAAGTTCTTGTGTGTATTAAACGAAATTCTTTCAAATCAATGTGATTTACATACAGCTTCCTACATTTTCTTATACATTAACTAATTTGTTACATTACCTAAATAAAGTTTTCTTCTGTTAACACGTACGCATGGAAACGGTTTATTTGAACGCACAGTTGATATTCATTTTCATACATTAATAATTACAAATGAGTATGCTAACGAAATACGCTTACAGATTTAAACATGATAATTTCTTGTCAATTGAGTAATCATATGAATTAAAAAATATACATTTTACTTTACGTCGTTGTAAAATGGTTATTCAATTATTTCAAGCTACATATCATAAAATACTATTATTGTTTGTAAAATAATAAACATATTTTTTATTAATTATTCACGTTGCAGATACTATGTAAATAAAATTGGCATTAGTATTTATTATTTGCACAACAGGAAAATATACTCGTGGTAACATTCAGAAAGCTGTGAAACAAATAGGTATTCTTTTGATGTTACCACCTGTTATTGAGGCCACGGTGGTGTAGTGGTTAGACTACTCGCCTGCCACCTCGGCGAACTGGGTTCTATTCCTGTCGGGGTCACTCCCGGAGTCGTGCCGGGCGGTGACTCTAGTTAGCGGGTTTTGTAGGGGAACTCCCTTTTCACCGCCCTTTCATTCTATACTCACCCCGCTTAACCCTCATCACTCTCTACGTTAAGAGCCGCCCAAATCTCTTTGCTCACTCACCATCCTCATTTATTTATACGTTCAAAATTCTAGTTGAATATAATATACATATATATACATATATATATTTCGGGCGCAGAAAAATTGAGAAAAGAGATGATGTGCGGTAAAATTATGGTGTAGAGACCATACAGGAAACTTAAATTCACTTCAAATTAGATAAGTTGTAGTTTGTGTCACCTACAGAATTATATGCATTTATAAAAAAAATTGCTAACATATTAATTCTACTGGCGGGTGTAGATTGTTAGGTGTACTTTGGTCCATGATTGTGTAATGGGTTAGATTACATATAAATTTACACGGAAAGGAATTGCGAATTGCTTTAAACAGCAAACATGAACGACAATCACATCTTAAAAAACATATATTTATTAGTCTTTCAGCAGTTCGACAGTCGGAACTAACAGATAATAACCTGCAACATCTCTGTTAATAATGGTATTTTCTATATGATATTTGTTTATATAAACAAGATAACAGGTCTCTGTTTCGTGATTAGATGGGCGCTGTGATATTTTCAATGTTTCTTTTCATAACTGAGCGGCAAATAGGTTTTAGTAAAATCCGCTCATTATAATTCATAATTACAATTGGTAATTTAATACATAATATGTGTGATGTAATTTTGTTACAGAATCCCAACAGCGATGGCTTGGCTTAGCCGCCCGGCCACAAGACACACTACTATGACGCAGCAGCTTGCCTTAGCCGGCCGGCTTCTGCAATTCCCGGCTTGTGTATTGCCTGCCTTAGCCAGCAGGCGATAATGTGGAACTAACTCCTCGCCACACTCTACGGAGTAAAAAGAGGGCTACCGCTGGGCCTAGGGTACAGTTCCCTAGTGCGCTCAAGGTAGATTCCTTCATCTTCCTTCACACATATACGCAATACTCCTCCTTCCTCTTCCAAACATGGACATCACACCTTCCTTGTATTTTGTCACATGCAGTCTATCCTCCATAGTCTCCCTGATCAATATCATTTCGCATTTCATATAATTTGAGATACCGAATGCAGAATGGTCGTTGTCTCCCCCCCCCCCTTTTTATAGCGATTCTCTTTATGTTATAACGGCAAATAACATTTCGGACTGTTGAAATCTGGACTGATTAAGGTATCACTTTGAATGTGTGTGTTATGGACTTTAAAATAGTTAATATTGGATCTTTAAATAAGGATACATAAATTGTAAAATATTTTAGTTGGTTTCGTCAAATTATTTATTGGGAGCGATTTTGGTTATTTGATTGCATTCATTTCTTTGATGTGATTTTGAATTGTATTGATTAAATTGATTAAATGTAAATAGAAGTTATAGCCATTTGTTGTGAGATACTAATATGAGAATATTTTATTGTTTCTAGTATTTGTAAATAAATTTGAATCATTTTATTAAACTTCTTATTTAATTTAGATCTCCATCCCTTAAAGAACCAGGCTAATCCGAATGAATTTGTGAAATTGTAACACCTGTGTAATAAGTGGGAAGGAGGCATTTTATTTTTAAAAATTTGATTGTTATCAAGAATACTGTAATACACTAACTGGTAGTATAATTGTATAAATATAGTGAAAGTTGTACAAAAATGCTAATGAATTATTAAGACATTTGTGAGTACTAACTAGGAAAATGTCGTAGATATTGAAACACTCCCTGCTTTAACCGAAGGACTGGGTAACATAATTGGTAGAGTTAATAGTAATGTAATTAGTAGAATTATTTGTGTTAGTGAACTGGTAGACAATAAAATAGATAGCGAGAACGATAATGTCAACAGGATAATAGATAGTTGAAAGGAAAATGTGGAAAAAATTATATACATTGTAAATTAAAATGTGGATAGAAAAATAGACTACGTGAACAAAAAATGTGGATAATAAATTGACCATGTGGCTCAAAATATAGAAGTATTAATGATTAATTGAACAATAAAATAGATTGCACTGACAAGGAAATTGAAAGTACTAACGAGAGAGCTGACAATGTCGAGCAGGAAATAAAACAGTAAGTAAGCACCGTCTAAAGAAATGCACGAATTCCTACACAAGCAGGGAAGAAGACATGAAGCATCTGTAGAGGAGCTGAGATTGACCAACACCGAGCAGATGAGTGCGGGCAGCGAGTAAAACAAAGAGGCTACTGCTATACAGCCGTTGCAGATGAGGCCCAGTAGCTTAGCTGAGTGGCTATACGGCTCAACCAGACAGACACTCTTGCGCGAATACCGGCAGTAGTTCGAAACTGTTGCCGCTTTGAATGGCTGGACCGACGAGCAGCGAGCATACTACCTGACAGCTGTACTGAGAGGATCTGTACTGAGCATACTGCAGTTTCTGACTAGACTACATCGACTGGAATACTACACACTGGTGTCGTCCATGGAGCTGAGGTTCGGAGACCGATATGTGCGAAATGCCCACCATGTCCAACTGTGGAGCCAAACCAAGTGACCAGGGGAACCACTGCAGGAGGTTTAGCAGGACATCGTGCGGCTGTCCCTTCTGTCTCAGGAGGGCTGCCCCTAGTAGTTACGTGATGTCCTCGCAGTCTGATTCTTCGTCGATGCTATCGCTGATACCACAGTGCGGCAAACTGACGCCTTGCTGCGCCTCACACCATGCAGCAAGCCCTGGCCCGAGCACTTAAGGTGGAGTCAGCAAGACATGCATCAGTGCTCCGATGTCAAAGACGAAGAAGAAAGAGACGAAAGCATCAAGAGACGACCATGATAGACATAGCCTCCAGAGTCCATGGATCATACATTCGAATTCCCCCATTCAAACGACCTTTATGTTGTGCATGTGGACAGCTGGCAGATAGACTGATTGTCCTCTACCAAATTATATGGGGGAACTGCCAACAAGAACAAGAGAAAACCTTGACTGGAGGCAAGAGAAGGTTGATTCAGAATTGCTACGGAGAATTAGAAGGCTTTCTCCTGTGAGCCAAATAACTTGACAGAACTAATGTTCCATGCCATCACATTGTTACAGGGGATGCTTGGCTCGTAAAGCAGCCACCATTGCTACTACCGCTAACTTCACATGAGATAGTTGATGGCATTCTGAAAGTAATGACGTATTTAGATCTGATAGATACATCAGTCATTCCATGGTATTCTCCCATTGTGCTTATTAAAAATAAAGATGGCAATATCAGATATTGTGTTGTTTACTTACAAATGTATTATGTGGCCAAGAAATATTCTTGTACGCTACCTAGGATAGATAATATACTGAACAGCATAGTGGTTTCCTACTTTATAAATGAAGAGCAGTCTCTGGCAATGCTAATTGGCCCGTGAAGACAAGGAAAAGACTGATTTTTTGTGTTGAAGATAGAGGAATTTGGTAATTCAAGGTTATGCTCTTTAGATTATGCAAAGCCCCTGTCACATTTGAACTACTGATTTAAAAAGTCCTTACCTTAAACATTTTCTAGGTGTACCTAGATCACATTTTGGTCACAGGAAGTATATCTGAAGAGTGCCATACACCCCTAGAATATAAATTTCAGAAAGAAGCTACAGCCAACATTAAATGTGTTCCTGAGTATTGCCACATTTCTAATAGAAAATTGATTTCTTGGGCCATGTTGTGTCAACCCAGGGAATTGAATCTGGCCCGGAGAAGATCAGAAGATTAAGAGATTGGCTCCAACCAACCAACAAAACTGAGGTGCGAAGTTTCCAGGGATTATGAGCTTAATACTGTCGATTTATGCCTGGGTTCACCACGATCGCTAAGAATCGGCATTAAATGACTGAGGGGGAAAGGAAATGTCATTAGATCCCTGAGAGAGAAGTTATTTTTAATAGGCTATTGGAAATTCAGGTGTCTCCCAAAGTACTGTACTTCCAGAATAGAGTGTGTAGATTCATTCTGTATAATGATAGAAATGATTTAGGCATCAAGGCTGTCTTATCTCAGATCCAGTTTTAAAATTAGAGGTCACTGTATCATTTTAGTCAGGTACTACAAAGTCCCGAAAGATTACTAAGTATCACATGGAGCTTCTGGCTGTAGAGGAGGCATTTGTACATTTTCATTCATACCTTTTTGGCAGATGCTTCGTCCTAAGATTTAATCATGCTTCGTTAAGCTGGTAACTAATTTTCAAGAATCTCGAAAGTCAAACAGCCCAGTGGATAAAGAACCTGCAAGAATATGACTTTGGAATACATTATAGGTATGGACACCTTTACAGCATTGCAAATTAACTTTCCAGGAGACCAGGAGAAAAAGGTGTATTGTGAAAGTTAAGAATTACAAGAATTCAATAGTCTATATCTTGCGATGGGTTACCCACTTGGGACGATAAGGGCCCTGTACAAGTAGGATGTTTAAGAAATTAGTAACAAAAAACTCATTTCTGAATCGTTACACGCTTTTACTTGCACTGTAAACTTGAAACAGTGAGAATTGAGCCAAATCAGTGAAAACAGCGAAAAGTGAGCAACTCAGCTGGAATGTGCAATCAGTCTCGTCTTTGATTGGCTATCGCCAACTGTGGACATTTTACCAGCCAGTACCGACAGCATCCATTCGCACTGGCATCCTGGCAGGGACCATCGGCAGCCATCTTGGATAATGTTACGAGTCAAACCTCCTGCTCTGGTATTCCTTTCCTATGGCGGCCATTTTGCCAGCCAGTACCGATTGCCATCTTGTTACCTACTTAATGCTCTTGCATTCCAACCTGCCTGTCCAACTTCATGATCTCCACCCAGCCAACGATGGCTACGCGAGGCTCTCGAAAGAGTCTCTGGCCACACGAGGTGTAGCCAGAGACCCATTCCAGTTCCTGCGGACTGGAAACGGGCTAAAGTAATAACGATCCCAAAACCCGGATAAGACCCCTGCCTTCCCCAAAACCAGAGCCCGATATCACTCCTGAGCTCACTCAGTAAAATATTTGAAAAAATACTCCTCACACGATTAAAAACTCGCGCTGAAAATAAAACGATCATCCCAAAAACACAATTTGGCTTCAAATTCAGACATTCCGCAACACATGCACTTTCAAACTTCGTCACGGACAAGCAAAATACTCTAAATAATAAACAAACCACAATCGCTCTTTTCTTAGATATGCTACTACATGCTACTACAAACATCTCCACGAGTGCTAATAGCAGGTGACTTGAACGCCAAGCACCCTGCCTGGCACTCAAAGAGAGCTAACACACACGGACGAACACTCCACAGACACGCCAACACGCACACGTACATTATAGATGCACCAACAACACCAACGTTTTACCCAGACAACCCACATCACACACCAGATGTACTGGATATTATACTCAATAAAGGCAACACTTTCCAGTACAAACTATACACAGACACTGCACTCACCAGTGACCACATCCCAGTTTTCATGGACATACAACACACATCACACCCACAGCTTATGCCACATACACACAGATTTAACTATAAAAAAGCTGACTGGGATTCTTTTCAAGCAACACTCTACAATAAAGCAGAAGCTTTACAGCACACCATCAATGCAACACACACACACCAGAACACATTGAAAACACAGCTACAATAATAGAACAGGCCATCATTACAGCAGCAAAACAACACATCCCACCAATCACACCCAAAGACACACACATTATGTTTCCACCATACATCAAGAAAGCCATCACAAACAGAAATAGAAACAAGAGGCTGTGGCAGCGAACCCGGGACCCACTGTACAGGGAGAGGTACCAGCAGGTGCGAGATACAGTGGAGACACTTGTCAGTGATTTCAGGGGGCAGCAGTGGGATAACAAGGTTGCTGCTCTCGAGACTGCTGACAACTCCCTGTGGAAGATGACGCGGCGCCTAACTGGTACCTACTCCACAGTCCCGCCACTCAAGCAAGCCCAGGGGGTTGCCTACACCGCCGGGGATAAGGCAAATGTGCTAGCCAGGGCTTTGGAAGAAACTTTCCGCCCCAACGACGGAGATGGGGACGCAGAACACCAGCGACACATCGAGGAAACCCTGGAAGCCGTACTGGGTGGGGAAACCCCCAAGGAAACCGAGGATGTAACCACCGCCGAGCTGATGTCAGCCATTAAAACCATCCGCCGCAACACAGCTCCTGGCGAGGACAATATCACTTACAACCTCATTAAAAAGATACCAAAACTTAAGTAGGTCTAAAATCGTGTCAAAATAAGTGAATAAGAGTCCCATCATCATTTCCCTGATAGGTGGAAGTAGACCAGGGTGGTGACTTTCCTAAAGCCTGGTAAATCACCCTCACTTCCCACCAGCTATCGCCACATTAGTCTGCTCTCCGCTCTCTACAAACTCTTGGAGAGAGTGGTGAATGGAAGGGTGGTAGCACACATTTCATCTCACCNAGTCTGCTCTCCGCTCTCTACAAACTCTTGGAGAGAGTGGTGAATGGAAGGGTGGTAGCACACATTTCATCTCACCTCATACTACGTGACGAACAGTTTGGGTTCCGGTGTGGGCACACTACTGTTCATCAGCTCACCCGGCTCACTCTGGAAGCCACGAAGTCCATAGAATATCACTATCATACTGTCGTCGCCCTTCTAGACATAGAAAAGGCGTTCGACAGGGTCTATCATCCTGGTCTGCTCTACAAACTTCACCAGTATAGCTTTCCGCCCTACATCATTCGCTTCATCGCTTCGTATCTGACATCCCGCTCATTTCATGTCAGTCTCGACGGTGAAAAATCCACGATCTGCCAGGCAACAGCAGGAGTTCCCCAGGGCAGCATCCTTGGCCCGATCCTGTTCAACATATACATTAATGATATGCCACGAGCTGGAGAGGCTCGCATCGGCTGTTATGCGGACGACACCATCATCTTCGCGTCGTCGATGAGCAGAGATCGGGCCATAAGCCACGTCCAGGCTGCCCTGGATGACATAGAGCCCTGGCTGGCAAAATGGCGGATTAAGGCCAATGCTGCGAAGACAGAAGCCATCGTCTTTGACTGCAAGCGCCTTAACCCCGCGAATACACTACAGTTCTGTGGCCAGACTATAGATTATAAAGACAAGGTAAAATACCTGGGTGTAATAATGGATAGGACCCTAAGCTGGAAACACCACATCCATACTCAGCTTGCCAAGGCCAACTCTCGGCTAAGGCAGCTGTTTCCACTAATTCACCGCCATAGTTCACTTCGTACACGTAATGGAGTTATCATTTTTGAATCACTCATCCGCCCCATCCTCACCTACGCATCATCCGTCTGGGGTACAGCCTCGAGCTGTCACCTCAGAAAAATTCAGTGCTTCCAGAACAGGGTCCTCCGCATCATAGTCAATGCACCCAGGTACACACGCAATGAACAAATACACAAGGAGATTAAAATGGACACTTTTACACAACACATACAAAAACTGGCCACAGAGCTGTACAAAAAGATCACGACGAATGAAAACCCCCTGGTTCGTGAGCTGGCGGATTATGATGAAAGGCTGGTGTGGAGGTGAAGACGACCCAAAGCGCCTCTCCTCCCTCCTGTAACATGACTAAGGTGACACTGCCTAAGGGGGCAGTTTGTACATTTTTATACATATAATCACTAGTTAACACTCTCATACTCATTATTATATTTCTACTTGTTTTGTATATATTTATGACAGTGTCACTTCCGGCCTTACACATTATTTAACCTTGAACTGTACCCGATATTCTATTCTAGCTTTAGGACTATTAATCTTGTAATCTCTATACTTATTCCTTATATATTTAGTGCATCATTCAATGACTTTGCAAATGCTTCAATGAATTTTTTGTCTTTATGTGCGTATGTATCAGTATAAATGGATGTATGAATGGATAAAAAACAAAATAAGAATAATAAAAACCAAATAAAAAAAAATTTAAAAATTGTATTAATGGTTAGTATGAATGGATACATACGCACGGGTATTCAATGTTTGCCCTGCTCTAGATTACTTGGGCCACCTGGCCTTTTAAGGGCTTGGGGTGGGGCCGCTGCTGGGGCTGCTTCTGCTGCTCTGGTGTTTGCTGTACACTCCAAGATACAACTGAACGCCGACCTATATTTTTTATAACTGGCTACACAATAAAGATATTCATTCCACAACACCAGACATCCACCTACATCCTAGGGAGGCCCGGAGAAATGTTAGGAAGTAACATATCGCCTCTTGTCGAATTCCAGCAGCAGTAATAGGCCTCTGGCACGAGACTAAAAACTCAGTAAGCCTACCAAAAGGACCTCTGGCGAGGATAACACCCGCAAGTCCGCTCACTGCCACTCCTCCTTCCAAGGGGGGCCTGAGGGGTTATACCTTACCAGGCTCTCTAAAGAAGGGGAAGTNTTGTCGAATTCCAGCAGCAGTAATAGGCCTCTGGCACGAGACTAAAAACTCAGTAAGCCTACCAAAAGGACCTCTGGTGAGGATAACACCCGCAAGTCCGCTCACTGCCACTCCTCCTTCCAAGGGGGGCCTGAGGGGTTATACCTTACCAGGCTCTCTAAAGAAGGGGAAGTAAAACTGCAGCTGGGTGCGGCTTGAGAGCTGATATGCGAAAACTGCATTCTCCAGACTGGAAACTTAAAGCCAGGCTGCTCACGATGCCAGCAATGGTGTCTGAGGGGTCGGGTGGAGGTTCCAGTGGCTACAACCTCCTTCCCACTTTGCGGCCGCAGCATTAATACTGCTGCGGGTGTGAGGAGGTGGAGGAGGGGATCCCCGATGGCCAAGAACCACACTACTCAATATCACCCACGAAATCATACTACCATGTCCATTCATTTCACCAAGCTCATCAAAAAATGCCAAGGTAAGTGCAGAGGCCTCTCAGGCCTAAGCACATTGACCTGCGAATCCAAGAAATAGAAATTTCTTAGGGGTGCAGGCCCCCTAATATTTTAGCGATTAGCGATTTCACCGGTATGCGGTTCATTCTTCCTCGAGACGCCGTGGAAAGAGGAGCTCGGGATTGGCGCAGCAGCAGTGGGCCAGGAGGCAGTTCCAAGAATCGTCGACAGCAACAACAGTTCCAGGAAGCCGAGCAGCGACCTGCCTGAGTGTCTGAGCCTGGGAAGTAATCCTTCAAGCCCAGGTGCACAGGCAGCAGAGGTTTCAGTGAGTATACGAGGCTGTGATTAGAGCTCTAGCAGCTCCTCAGGCCTAGCCCCTTCCCTGGTAAAAGGGGAGGTGGTCAGCTAACCACAGCCAAGGTGTTTAGGCGCGCAGCAGCCCACGGCTAAGGCAGCTACCCTCCTGCTCTCGCTTTGCGAAAAGCAGCAGCGCAAACACCATTTTTTTTTACTTATTTTCCCTTCTTTTTCCCTGTATTTTATTAATTTTTAGTATCTGTACATATGAGTACGAGTAATTTAATAGATTTAGAGTTAGACTTCCCAGAACTGTCGCCTGCTGTGGGAACCCTTGCATGTGGGGCCAGCAAGCGACACAAGAAGGCTACCAGTGACACCAAATCACTTATAAATGTCGCTGAGGGGCCTAAATTTAAATTCCCATTCCCGAAAATTGCACCAAGGCAGCTCAGGGCAGGCGGAAGAACCACGAGAAGCTACACAACAGCTCGCAGGTGACTGGCGAGAGAGGCCAGCCAATCGGAGGGCGAGAAGAGCTCTGGTTCGGCAGGCTGCCGCCAGGGGCGACAGGCGCGCGCATCGTGGCTCCAAAAGGCGGGGAGCAACTTTGAACACCATATGCGGAAGCTGGCCACAGAACTGTAAAAGACGATACCGACAGTAGAAAACCCCCTGGTTCGTGAGTTGGCAAACTACGATGAAAGGCTGGTGTGGAGGCGCAGGCGACCAAAGCCTCTCGTCCTCCCTCCAGCAACCCTATTATGATTGTATATATTTATATTTGTTTTTGCATATATTTTTGACAGTACCACTTCCGGCCGTATACATTATTTACTTTTTATATTATCATGAACTGTATTCCCGATCTTCTATTTTAGCTTTAGGACTATATTAACGGTTTAATGAATAAAAAACCAAAATAAAAATAAATGAAATAATAAAAACAAAACAAAAATTTTAAAAATCGTATGAATGGATACATACGCACAGGGATTCTATTATTGCCTGGCTTTGACTTACCTGGGCCACCTGGCCTTTTTAGGGGGGCTGCCTGGGGTGGGGCCGCTGCTGGGGCTGCTCCTGCTGCTCTGGTGTTTGCCATACATTCCAAGAGATGACTGAATGCCGACGTATATTTATATATAACTGGTTACACGATATAGATATTTCACACCACAGCAGAAGACATCCATCGACATCCTAGGGAGGCCCAGATAAATGCTAGTAAGTAACATATCGCCTCTTGTCGAATTCCAGCTGCAGCGATAGGCCTCTGGCGCGAGACTAAAATCTCTGCAAGTCTACTCACAGGACATCTGGCGAGGGTAACACCCCGTAAGTCCGATAACACCACTCCCCACCCCAGGACTACCTGGGAGGTGATACCTTACCAGGCTTTCTTAAGGAGGGGGAAAACATGCAGCTCGGTGCGGCTTGGGAGCAGGTATGTGAAGAGCTGCATTCTCCAGACTGAATACCAAAAGCCTGGCTGCTCACGATGCCAGAAATTGTGTCTGAGGGGTTGGGTGGAGGTTCCAGTGGCTACAACCTCCTTCCCACTTCGCGGCCACAGCATTAATACTGCGGGTGTAAGGAGGTGGAGGAGGGGATCCCCGATGGCCAAGCACCACATTACTCAATATCACCCACGAAATCATACTACCATGTTCATTTATTTCACCCTGTTCATCAAAAATGCCATGGTAAGTGCAGAGGCCTTTCAGACTTAAGCACATTGACCTGCGAATATCAAAGTGATACAAATTTCTTAGGGGAGCAGGCCCCCTAATATATTAGCGAATTAGCGAAGCAGCTTTGAGGAGCGCAGTTTGGCTCTGTAAGCATCAACAGCCGCCTACGAAATAGGGGGAAACCTGTAGCAGGGCGAGGCATGGGAGATGAGAAGGGAAGAATGCATTCTCCAGACTGGGAACTGAAACCCTGGCCTCCCTGACACCAGAGATGGTACCAGGGAGGCTGGGATAAGGTACCAGTGGCTAGAAATCCCCTCTCTCGCCTCAGCCGCGGGATAATTAAGAATGTCTCGGATTGTGGGGAGGGAGGGGCAGCGACCCCCGATGGCCATGCACCCCATTATCATAAAACATCCACGAAACCACAAACCATGTTAATTTATTTCACCATGCTCAGAACAAGCACCATGATAAGTGCAGAGGCTGAAAGGCCTACGCATAACGAACTGAAAAATCTAAGATTTTTAATTTTCTAAGGGGAGCAGGCCCCCTTTATAAATAGCCAATAGCGAGGAGCCCAGTCTTAGCCCGACGGCCGCCCAGGGAGGATCTGGAAGTATCCCCCCACCTGCAGCCGATGAGAACTTCAAGACTGGCCAGCCTACCTGCTTGCTGACATCTGATGCGCCTGCTTCGACCTCCGAGACCTGCCTACTGCCTGCCCTGCTGCCGACACCAGTAACCCCGACAGCGACTGAGGGAGAAGAGGGCACTCCTCGTTTGTTGGTCTTCGCCCCAGGAGGCCTTCTTGCCACTCCAGTAACACCACCAAGAATGGAGGCAGGCCCTTCGACCAAGGATTGGCAGGGGGTGGGGAATAATCCCCAAACTGGCCGGAGCTCTCTTCCCTCTACTACTCCAAAGCAGTCCCGACAGGCCTCTGGCAAGGGTGGACCTTTCAAAGGCGCTGCCAGAGAAGTACTGCCTAACAAAGTTCCCCCACATATGAGCCCTCCACACCAGCCACAACCCAGTATCGGTGGCACAACAGCAAAGGCCATGCGTGTCACCATCCATGTGTTCTCGGTCAACGCCTCCTTACTCCACTCAATCTTCACAAAGGCGGGAATCACCGAGCTGCGGTATGAGCTGCACCCGCACACTGGAGCATCAGGGCAGTTTTCTGTCATCTTGGCAGACGAGCTGGTGTTCCGGAGGGCCCAGGCTGCGCTTCGGAAGTCCAGCATCGGGTTCGCCCAGTTCACTCGTCAGGAGAAACGTCCCCTGCGAGTCGTCCTGGGCGGACTCCCTGCTGGTGAAGATGTCGACCTCATCAAGCGACAACTGACGTAGCATCTGAGTGTCCAGGTGGTGCAGCAGATGACCAGCCGACGGACCAAGAAGCAGCTCGGCCTCTACAAGTTGGAGGATGAGGGCGACTCTGAGGACACACTGGCACAGCTGAAGGCCGTACCACGATTATTGGGCATGTCTCGCCTACACTGGAACCACTACATACCACCCACAGGCCCAGTGCAGTGTTTCCGGTGCCAGAAACTGGGGCATACGAGCCACCAGTGCGAATGCGCGGAGTGCTGTGTGCGCTGCGGTGTGAACCATCCCCGCCGCGAGTGCACACATGTAAAGCCCACGTGCGCACTCTGCGGGCAGGAACACTCGGCGGCTTACAGCCAGTGTCCGGTGAAGCTGCGCTGGGCCAGGCTCAGAGCTGCACCACAGCTCGACATAGTACCACAGACACAGCAAACTATTCCAGCTGTAACACAACCACGAAAACCACCAGTATTCACACGATTTGGCTCAACACAGCAGCCCAATATGGGCAAAAAGCTGTTTTCCGAGGTAATCAAGCCACAAACACAACCAAGCAAACCTGTAATGCAGAAACCAAAGTAAACAAAACCAAGCACACCAGTTCTCCCTCTGAGACGCCCATACTCCTAACACAGGTTTTCTACAATAGTAAACAAATTAATCTGCCACCTAAAGAGCCAACTCGAACACACACACAATTAAAATATGCTGAAAACACCAAAACACATCAGAATTCCACTCAACACACTACACAAACACACCAGGCTCCCTCTGCCTACTAGTAAGGCGCAGGAACTTCTGTCGTTTCAGAAGTTCCACGCGATTATGCAGGAGATCCCTGGCTACACCGAATCCAACACTAAAACATTCTACGATCTTACAATCCATCAGATTATACACTGGGCAGACAACACCAAGACACTTCAACAACAATTTTTATCCACGACACTTTTCCTACAGAAAACACTGCTGCTGCTACACCAAAGCCAACAAAACACAGATACACAGTAATGGCAGCACAACACACACACACCCCGCACTCCCTACTGGAATGACAGGGTCCTGCCTGCCCACATGCAATACACACATAACCAAGAGACAAGGCTGGTGTGGTGGCAGAATATATTAAGCTGCTATCCTCTCTCCAGCAATCTGTAAATAGCTTTAGTATATGTCCAGGACTTAGCCTAAATTGGCGATAAGTACGTTTGGTATATAATTTTGAAGTCTACGATTTAATGTGTGTATATATTTTGGAATGAATGGATGAATGAATGAATAAAAAACAAAAATTAAATTAAAATCTAAAAAACCAAATAAAAATTTTAAAAAATCGTGCGAATGGAAAGAGTGAATGAATGCATACACACAGTGTTTATGTAATTATGTTTCAGGTTGCACACCCGCATATTTCTGGGGCCTTGGTTGAGGGTCACACTGTTTGTGGTGTGCGTTTGTGTGTGGGCCTGGCTCGTGGCTTTCCTGGAGCCGC
>NQII01000367.1:668380-758225 GCA_002778355.1 Clitarchus hookeri | reverse complement strand
GGGGAGGGAACCCCCAATGGCCAAGAATCACATTACTTCAATATCATCCATTAAACCATTCTACCATGTACATCAATTTCACCAAGTTCATAACATATCCCTGGTGAGTGCAGAGGCCTTGATGCCTAAGCATACCGACCTGCAATATACCAAGAGTATAAATGTTTATTAAGGAGAGCAGGCCCCCTTTCTTAATAGCGAAATAGAGGAAGAGCGCAGGGATGCATTCGCATTACGAACCAGGCAGTGGTTGAGGAAGGTAGCGCTTCCTCTTCTGGCCTATCCTCGCTACCCCTCAGGTAGCCTGGTCAGCTACCACTGCTTTAGGAGTTTCTAGGCACACTTGATGGAGACAGGTAAGTCGCACAGCGAAGGGGAGGCATCGGCCTGCTCTTCCTCGGTTACACAACACGTCGCACAATGGTATAAGCCTAATAGGAAGCACACTGCACCAACAGCCAATCACAAACAAATGAATATTGATTTTTCGACAGGAAACACTTTTTCACCATTGGGTGAGGAAAATATATTAGAAACTGAAAACAACACTAGGAAAACTCCACTCGCGCCACCGGTGTATATCCCAGACACCACGAAAATTAAATTTTTGGTTAAAACATGGGAAAAAGAAATCTTTGAGAAAATCACACTTACAAAAAAAAACAACACTTGAAGGTGCTTGTAGCATTAGTGGATCACTCTGATTTTTGCAGACATCTGGAAGAATACAAAATAGAGTATTACACACTCGCTAAAAAAAGCGAAAAGCCTAATAAGGTAGTTATTAAAGGGTTACCACACAACGACGGCATAAGCCGAATAGCTAGACACCTCAGAGAATTTAAATTTACTCCAGTTCACGTCTGGAAATTCAGAACACCAGCTGATGTGCCTGCAGTCTTTGGGGCTGTATTGCAAATGCACAAGAAATACGACATACTGAAACTGTGCAGACTTCATTATTTGCCAGTTCGTATCGAAATGTACAGACTTCGTTCTGAGGATGTGGTGCAGTGCAGGCGGTGCTGTGCACTGGGCCACACTCAGAAATACCGCACACTTAGGCCAGTCTGTATTTTGTGTGCGGGAGATCATGCAAAGGCAGACTGTCCTATCACAGAACACGACAACTCAAAGTGGCAATGTACACTTTGCAAACAATCGGGACACCAAATGGCGCCCTGCCCAGGCTGGTTATGTGGGAACTCGTGACCGGTGGGAAATAGCCCCAACCACCACTCGTTTTCCAGGTCAAGTGACACACATGCCAGTCCAGCTAGGGGTCGGGGGGCTAACTAAGTTAAATTAATTTTATAATAATCACATTTAAATAATAAAACAAAAAAAACATATATATATATATATACAATCACAAATATATAAAAACAAAATTTATTTTTACTTATTTGTTAAACCAATTATCTATAATAACTCACCGGCCTGATAGTTTGTTGCAGGTCGGGAAGAAGACGACTTGGGAAAGAGGGGCCCTATTGGTAATGGGTTCAGAGACTGGTGCTAGGGGCCCCTCCAACTCTAATTATTTATAAGGATTTTATAACTCCAATGTCACAAATGTTGAAACGATTAATCGTACCCCGAGGGAGACCTGTATAGGACACATCGGGAGACTAGGGACTCACTGACACACTACATGCGAAATTATTTAGCACACTTGCAAACAACATTCCAACATGCTAGACATACATCACGACACAACATTCACTCCAGCCGGGAGGCTGGAGGGGAGCTTCACTCCCCGCCGAACACACGAAAACGTAATTGTACTTAGGCAACACCAAATAACTCGCCTAAATAAGGGCCCGGTGCCCAAAGCCCCACAGTACACTGCCCCTGCCGCCGACCCAATGATTTGAGAAAGTGTCAGGGTGCTTTTGCTTCACAAACACCTAGTGAGTTATGGGAGTTTCGGCTTCCGGTCTCACAACACTAAATGCCATCCGGTGGCGTATGAGGGTTCAGTGGCGGTGGACGAAACAGTAGCTTAGTGATCTTTTAGAACAACATATTTAATAAACATTTTCGTACCACATCGTGAATACTAGGTTACCGAAAACATTTTTTAGGTTTGAAATAGAGCATATCAATTTGGCATTAGGATGGTATGATCTAATAAATAACTGCGGCTGTTAAGTGTAACCCAATGGGTAATTATACTGTGTTCATTGCACTTCTTACCAAAGAAAATAAAGGCTTACGAGATCACTTTTTGTCTGTGTCTGTTTTTGTGTGTATAAAGGGCTGTGTTTGTGTGAAAATGTGTGCTCCGACCCCTTGAAAACATTTTTATTCTTTATAATAATGTTACCAAACCTGGTACACACAAATCGCTTGGTAAAGAAACTTGACTCTTATAGTAGTCGACAAAGTCAGAAGACTACCTTCCAAATTGTGGTCAATAAAAAAATTAAAAAAGAAATTCAACCTTTTTAAACCAAATTTGGAACTTCGAGAGTCGTCAATGCAACTATAAAAATTGTAGACTAATATTGTCATTGGTCCACAATGTTGGAAGCTAGTACTACTTGAAAAACAATGCTTTAACATTACATCTTGTGAACTATTCGACCTATTCCCACTTCTTTTGGCATGTCATTATTACCAAGCAAGCCACTTAAACGTAAATTATGTAAGTAAATAAGGTGCTTATTTTCTATATGGTGGCAATTTTAAAATTTAAAGCATTATGTTACATCTCAGCAACCGTTCAACTGACTTGAACCAAATTGAATATGTTGGTAGATTGTCATGGTAGCCAAGAAATATAAGACAGGCACTATTATTAGTCAACCATTTTTTCGGTTAATAGAAAAACTTGAAAAGTAAACTTTTTACACCTAATCGCCGAGACTACTCAATGGTTACCCACAAAACAAGACCCTAATGTAGTACTGTATAGAACCATTAAAACGCAAGATCGTTTGAATACTTGACGGAAATACATTCTAAAAGGTATTCGTATAAATATATTATATTAAATGGATGTATTAAACACATTAATAGAATAATTTCGACAAAACTTGGCAAGCCATAGGTATCTATTACAGAAACCAAATATACCATAAACATGATTCTTTTGTATGCCGATGTTTTGTAGTGCTGCCTAAAAAAATAAAGTTGTACGAAATAATACTTGGACAAAACCACTCATTAATACAACGTTCCGTTACCAAGAAGCAGAACAGTACACAATGGAAATTATCATTTTTAAAGAATTTAGCCAATTACTTTCAAAATGGGAATTCCATACATATGTGAAGTTAATTTTCAGTTATGGTTAAGTACATTCTTCTCCAGAGTATTTAACATTTAGTTGTTTTTCAGAATGCAGACTATATTCTTGCAGGAAGTGCTTTCATTTTTAGTGTAGCATTACCGTGAATACAGTAAAAAAATTCTTGAACTTTGCTGTTTCGTTACTCGCCAGGCTGCATTTCTTGGCATCCTAATTTTGCGCGCATGTGTTTCCGATTTCGATGTCCGAAAAAACTTTTGACCGGAGTGCAAATTGTGGCATATATGCGATATTGAGGTAGGTTTCCGCTTTATTTTGGTGTTGGTGTTATGTGTGTACTATGCTTGGTTCGAGTACAATTTTTGTTACGAATTTAATGTTATATTCTACAAAAACCTCTTTACTTTTTTTGCATATTATTTTATAAGGTTTGGTCTCTGGAATTTAACCTTATATAGGTCTTATTCCTTTTACGTGATTTGTCTTCGAATAAAAAAAATTAATGTGGTTTTTTATTTTACTTTATTATAAATAAGTGAAGGGTAATGTTTTTGATATTGCTTTTTACACGTGAATCTGTAATGGCGACTATATACATGTGTAGTATTTTCTTTGCGGTTGAAACGTACTAACTTGACCGCGGTCAGTATAACACTATTGAAACTGTGGATAGTAGACTACATGCAGTAAATATCTGGATGTAAATGCCATTTTTACAATTTAGTTGTAAGTTTAACATAAACACAAGAACAGTTTTACATTTATATATTTTTTTTTTAATATATTTTTCGTTTGAATGAATAGCAATAGCATGCTTCAAAGAGTTATTTTGTAAAATCATTTCATAAAAGTTGTGTGTGTAGATTATACAAATTTTCAATGGTGATTTATGTGTCAAAATTTGAACTTTCTGCAGGACACTTTGGTAAAGGAAGATATTCCATGACTTTATTTGGACTTTCACATCTCACAGGACAGCGTTTGAAGCAGGATGCCTGGTCACTCTAGGTTACCATGCTTAGTAGGCCTATATAATTTAGTAATTGGGTAATTAATAAGTTTAATGACTTTTTTGAAAAAAAAATAATAAATTCACGGACAATGGTATATTTCCACTTTACTAATGTTGCAAAACACGAATGTACGAGGGGCATTAACGTCCGACTAATTTCGTAATATGTGCCCACCTAACCTAACCTCACAATGGGTGAATCAATATTTAACATTTTTAAACCAACCTAGGATTGTAGGGTTTTTAACAAACCTAGGATTTTAGGGTTTTACACTAACCTGCGATTGTAGTGTTTTAAAGTAACCTAGGTTTTTTTTAAAACTATCCTAGTATTGCAGGATTTTAAACTAACCTAGAATTGTAGGGTTTTACACAAACCTACGATTGTAGGGTTTTACACTAAACTACGAATGTAGGATTTAAGGGATTTAAAGGAACAGTAAAAAAAACCACCAAAAGAATATCAACTAACTCATCTAGGTAGGCGGCTGGTACAATTCCTCTGCCAACGGCTAATTGAACCTTACCTCACTCGATGAAACACCATGTACCACTAAAATGCCACACACGCGAATATAACACTTGAAGCACTCTTTCATAGCCGAATATTACGCACTGAAGCACTCGTTCTTGCTTTCTCAGTTTTAAATCCCTTGGATTGGAATATCACGACCCACGCCGGCAAAATCACAATGGCTACTAAGCTGTTTCAAAAATTGTCCGTTAAATCACATGTGACGCGTCGCTGTGACGTAACAATATCTACAAGCCAATAAAGTGACCGCAGGAATCATGACGTAACCACAAAATCATAACGACAGATGTAAACAAAGCACCGAACAACTGGTACTTTTAACTATTTTATTTAATACGTTCTACTTATTTTAACATTACGCCCTCCTGAATATGAACTAGGTAAGCTGTGCAGAACCCAATAATGCAACTTTTGTTGGTCTAGGACGTTTCCTTCAGAAAAGTCACTAAACTTTATAATTACCGGAGGTTGAAGTGTGTAGATCAAACTTTTTTATGTGGAATTCTGAGACTAACTTGTTTACTCTCCTTGTTATGCTGTTCTCAGTGTTGCGTATTATAGTTATTTCTCCTTAAAATTTATTTTAATGTGATATATTTTGCTTGCATATCTGTATTAGGATTAATTAACATTTTGGTGCGCGTGGTGTTAATGGGAGTTCATAATTAGGCAAATGGTACAGCGTTATGCCTATATAAAATGTACTTAATTTGTAAGTTGTTGGCTACTGTATGTAAAGCAAAGTTCAGTATAAGTTCTGCAGTAGAAGATAATGCAAGCAGGTCTAGCTACATCCTAAAAATTTCTAGTGTACTGGTCTCACAACTTTGGCCTATTGACAGTGCCTGTCATGTTGTGTTTCATAATAAGACTTACAGTTTTTTATTTGTGATAGATTATGAAGAATCATGACTGTACATAAAATACGTAGTGTTATGAAAATTGTTTTTGTGACATGGTTGTGTCTGAAGACTATTGATGATACGGGCACTTCTTGTAATTAATTTAATTGAAAATATAATTAATTATTTTTTAATAAAACTGGTGGGTTGTATTAACAGAATAATAATTATCATTAGATCATTCCGATATAGGCTGTTTGCTGTTAATTGAGCACATTTTTTAATACTGTTTTAAGTGATATCTTTTTCGTTCTGGTTTTTAATACATATAAGTTTAGGAATTGGTATATTTTTAAAATATTTATTTTTCAAATATTTTCACAGTTTTACTTGATTGACACATTAATAAAGTGATCAGGTCCATGGAAGTGTTAATTTTAGATGTGGTGGAAGAATACACAATATGCACACAAGTAGATTTTCAGCAGGGCTTTCAAAAGTCATGTGCTCAGTTTACCATGAACAGTCTATACCCACCAACGTTTTACAAGTTGCTTTGTTATCCCAAATACTGTACAGTTTTTGGTAATTATTAAGTTTAGTGACGTTTCTGAAGGAAACGTCCTAGATGAACGAAAGTAGCATTAATGGATTCTGCACTGCTTACCTTGTTAATGTTCAGGAGGGCGTCATGTTAAAATTAGTAGAACGTATAAAATAAAATAGTTAAAAGTATGAGCAGTTTTCCGCTTTGTTTATGTTGGATGCCATGATTTTTGGTGACATCATGATTCCTGCCGTCACCTTTTTGGCTTGTGGATACTGTTACGTCACGGTGACGCATCACGTGTGATTTTAACCTAGGTGAGCTAATTGATATTCTTTCGATGTGTTTTACGGTTCCTTTAATTCCATAAAACCCAATTTCTTAGGTTTGTTAAAAACCCTAAAATCCTATGTTGGTGTAAATCCCTACATACCTAGGTTAGTTTAAAACCCTAAAACCTATATTAGTGTAAAACCGTACAATCCTAGGTTAGTTTACAAATGTGAAATAGTGATTTTCCCATCATGGGGTTAGGTTCTGTTAGGTTAGGTAGGCACATATTACGAAATTAGTCGGACGTTAATGCCCCTAGTATATTCGTGTTCTCCGTCATTAGTAGAGTGGAAATATACCATTTCCCGGGATTTTTTTTTTACAGAGAAGTTACTAAACTTAATAATTTCCAAAGTATTGTGCCCCTGCTAAGATAAATAATAAATTTTTTTACGAATTATATGACAGCGGTGTGTCATGCCTCTTAGTCTCTGTTATCAGTCAGACTACAAATACACTAATATATTTGTGAAAAATGCAACACCAACAAGGAAACATGTGATTGAAATGAACTTTATAGCACAGATTAGGTACATGACAACACACAATTGATGAGGATTACAGAACTGTACATGATCTCTGTCCTTGAGAATTCAGAATGTTGTGAAGTACGATGTGCTGCAATTAGAGCTCCTAAACGTTGTGGCATGGAATCAAAGAGGTCCTGGATATATTTCTAGTGAATCTCCTCTCACATGGTTTGTATGCTAGTCCACAAAGATCAACAGTGGTTGCTGGAGGACAGTGATGAATAAGTCTCCGACCAACCATCTCCCAGACATGTTCTATGGGTGACATGTCAGGCGAACATGCAGGTCAGGGAAGCAGTGGTACACGTCTTTCATTGAAAAAGGCTTGCACATTCCTCGTCACAGGTGGCCGGGCATTGCTCTGATGAAATATTATATGTGGAGTTACCTGAAGGAGGGGCAGTACCCAGGGCTCTAAAACCTCCCTGATGTAGCAGTTGCTGTTCAGATTGCCCTCAATACATAGGAGTTGAGATAGCATGTTGTACAACGGCACCCCAAACCATCCCACTGTTTGTCTGCTATGCCGCTCCACAATGCAGGCTGCCAGATTGCTGTCACCATGATACCATCTAACACGTATGTGGCCATCACTGTAGGACAGGTTAAAGCGGGACTCGGCCGAAAACACTACATTTTGCTACTTAGCACGCCAAGCATGGCGTTCGTGTGCCCATTGCAGTCTATTTGTGGTTTCTGGACAATGGAAGCTGATGCAATAGCATGTGCCACCAGTCCAGCTCACAGCATACTGCGTTGAACCGTCAAGGCGGACAAGTCCACACCAGTTGCAGTGTTGAGCCAACACTGTGGACAAGATGGCGGTCATCCCGTGTCGGTCACATTGCATATGCCCTCTTTTATCCACTGGTGTCACATACACATCACTGTCATAGCAGTATGCCCTGTACGAACCAAAATGTCACAGTAAAACAAACCCATTTCCCAGTGACCGATCATTCTGCCTCACATGCTGATGTGGCACCCTTTGACGTCGACGAGGCATACTGGCACTTGCTTTCACTTCGTTTCATGGCTCTTCACTGACTGAGCTTGGCGTAGCACTTACCTTTCCAGTCACACAAGAGAGGGCAATGCTGGGCCTACGTGTATGCCATCTCCCTGCAATCCTAATTACTTATTGCTGGTACACCGTTCTACACATCCTCCGAGTTTGGATTCATTGGGGCCATTCTTTCTGGGCATTGAAAATTTCGTAAACAATAGTATATATAATATCGCTGATAATAAATTCATAAACCAACATGTAAATTTGATCAAAGTTGATCTAAATAGTTAACATGTAAAGCTTGGCCATCAAGAAATGTAAATACCACAAAATTCTTTTTGGAACTTCCAAATTTTATCAGTGGTTTGTATTGTTTGTAATTTGTTCTTTTCAGCAAGACAGAGTGAGATGAAACCCCACAACGTGTTTCATAGGTATCAGTAATTGTTTTTTTTGAGTGTAAGTTAACAGTAATATGTTAATTTATCTGGTCCAGGTAGCTATAGGTAAAGATGGGGCCTCCACCTGTGGTAACGGGGATATCTCCCAAGGAAGGTCCTCCAGGCACAAGGGTTACTGTTCGTGGAGAGTTTTTGGGCACTGGGCCCATTGATCTCGTAGGTAAGTCACATTGAGAATATGTTGTTTGTTATGAGCAGAAAATAAAATGAAAGCATACAGTAGATATGTAAATAATACAAAACAGTAATAAATAATATTTAAAAAGTGTGTAATAAAAACTAGTTGTGCAAATATTCAATATACCAAAACAAAAATGAAGAATGGCAACTTTCATTTTCGTTTTGGTAAGAAATTTGGAGACCAAAATTTGTGACGAAAGTTTTCTATTTCGATGAATTTTTGGAATGAATGTTCATTTAGTGCACCAGCAAAGAAAATTTTTTCCTGTAAATCATCTTGTTTGTTTACATTGTTTTATAATTGAAATTATTACATTAAATGAAAATTTCAATGAATGCAAGACCCTCTATGGTAAATACTCCATATCCTGCCTGAGTGGTATTGCAAAATAGTTAGGCCCGTACATTTGCGCATAATATTGGGTAATTATTAACCACTCAGGCAGGATATGGAGTATTTACCATAGAGGGTCTTGCATTCATTGAAATTTTCATTTAATGTAATAATTTCAATTATAAAACAATGTAAACAAACAAGATGATTTACAGGAAAAAATTTTCNATGATTTACAGGAAAAAAATTTCGGTAATTATTAAGTTTAGGGGTTTTTCTGAAAAACACCAAAAAATTCAAAATTATGATATATTTATACTCTACTAATCACGTAGAACACGTATATGCTAGGGGCGTAGCTTTAAAATAAGTACAACATATTAAAAAACATTGAACAAAATTGCGAAATGAGTAATGAGTTCTGCACAGCTTACCTTGTACATATTCAAGAGGGCGTAATGTTAAAATAAGTTGAACATATTTTAAAAACTTGCGAAATATGTTTGTTTACGTCTATTAATGTCGGAGGAATTATACTAGGCCCCTACCTAGGTGAGTCAATTTACATTCTTTTGGTGTGTTTTACGGTTCCTTTAAATCCCTACAATCCTACATTCATAGTTTCGTGTAAAACCCAAACAGCCTAGGTTAGTGTAAAACTCTACAAACCTTGGTCAGTGTAAAAACCAAAAATTCTAGGTTAGTGTAAAATCCAACAATCCTAGGTTAGTTTAAAAATGTAAAATAGTGATTCACCCATCGTGGGGTTAGGTTCTGTTAGGTGGGCACATATTACGAAATTAGTCGGACGCTAATGCCTCTATTATATTCGTTTTCTGCATCATTAGTGGAGTGGAAATATACCATTTCCCGTGAATTATTTTTATTTTTACAGAAAAGCCCCTAAACTTAATAATTACCGCCAAATCTATGTGAAGAGTTTTTGGGTTTTAATGTTAGTATTTTGTGAGAAAAGGGGTTTTGGTGTGTGAAAATACCAATTAAATATTCCCCTTGTAAGCATTAAAACCATTTACATGTAGAATATGTGAGAGGATTGTCGGGCGTACGAGTGATGATTAAACAACTTTCTACCATGTTGCTTGCTTTCTCCATGTGCATGGCGTCGGGCTGAGGTGAAATGACACTATGTTAGTCTGCGTCCCTTTGGGTGAAGCATCGTGAGAAAATATGCTTAAAACTCGTAATTGGAATTCAGAAATGTCAGAATGTTGATTGCGATGACTGCTAAGTAGATACTGGAGTAATTGTGATGCATTAAAAGAAAACCTTCATAAGACAAAGTTACGTAAAACACATTTACCCTTTGAATTAACAAATAAGCACACGACATAATTTCATACAATTTGTATGAAAACTAATAAAACAAAACATTCAAAAAACTCTTGAGAATAAGATTCTATCTACTGCAACTTCTACACTAAACAACACAGTTTATTATAAGTGCAGAAAATAGAAGTTTTAATAAGGGAAAAGATTACTTGAAAATAAGCTTTCATAATTACCTATAAAAATCCTCAGTTCAAAATGCAGTGTTAGATTAATGAAAATCCAAGAAAATATGCTGTCAATTAAAATTATTTTTAGTTGAGAGGAAACAGAAAGTTAAATCACCTCTTTAAATCTCGGCAAACAAAAAGACAATTTACGTGAGCAGAACTGAAACTGGCTCATAAATTTTCTCAGCCCTAAATACTTAAAATGTTTGTAGATATTTGCTCTGCTTTAGAACACAAAATTCCCTCTACTGGCTTCTCGATATTGTTTGTGGAAAATTAACGCCCATATTAAAATTCAGGTAATCTATTTAAAATGTCTAAAAGTCACTCTCTTAAAATGCTAAATAATTTAGAAATTCTGAATATTCCAAGAAAAGTTTGTAGCACACAAGCGTAAAATTATGCCAATTCACATTATCCAGCCCTGTAGGACTTAATCACTGGTGGAGACGGCTGCCGGCATACTTGAAGTGCACAAAATCTATTTGCAATGCGGTTTTAGGCCTCTTTCATGCCCAGCATATTTACAACAACTTGGCGCCTCTCAAACACCATTCCTATACTTACGTTGGGTGGTATTTGCAAATTTACAATTAAATCTTGCAGACAAAATTTTACGTTATACCGCTTGTCATGGCGTCTGAGGAGAGAGTAATTAATCACTGGGGTTCACACAATGACGCTAATTAAACGGGAAATTTCAAAATGACATCACTTCCTCCTATGTCACAGTCTAATCAGTCTTGTAATTTATACATTCCTCTGCGGCCAAAACTGCTGGATAAAACCAGGTCAAATGCAAGGAGAAAAATGATAACAAAATAATAATTAACACTACCAAAGATATCTGAGCTCAGTTGTCATACAAATAATAGAAAGAAGTAGAACTGTCAAAATACGTGAAAAATAAACAAACCAAAATATATAAATAAAATTTTAGAGGTGATGTCCTGAATTACAAGTCTAGCTACTATACCTGAAGGTAGAGGTTTTAAAATAAATAATTACGTTTCAAAAATGTAAATAAACATTCAACTCAAAAGAAAAGACCACATAAACAAAAGCTTTAAATGCTTTACAATCCAAAGTTTTGTAATTTGTTGCAACAAATTTGTTATAATTAATAACTTGCTAAAATGTTATGAAGTGCGTTAATCTTTCGTTAAGGCTGAGCTGTAACAACATTATCTTTCATTTTAGTTTCAGTTTCACAAAAGTTCATAACATATCTTTTGTTATCGTTTCTTGAGAAAAAAAATACTAATTCGCGCAACCCTAATAAAAACATATAGGCTTTTCACGGTAAAGTGATTTTTTTTAAAGCCCTCTTATTTGGAATTATAGTCAATAAATATATTTTATTTTAGCCTTATGCATTAACTTCTGGGTGCAGTGGAATATGCACACTGTGTTTATTACTTACATGGCAATACAGTGAAACCCTGTTAAGAAGTTTTCCTGCTTTTGCACCGTGTCTATATGCGCACATGTGTAATTTGACCCTTTTAAGAAGTTTTCCAGGTTAATAAGCATTATTTTTTCAGTCTCTTAAGAAACGTCTTACCAGAGCATAACTGTATTTATTTTAAAAGGTGGTTAAAGGATAAAATATAGATGAAAGGAAAAAGTAACTAGGGCCTCAAAAGTGCTCACTTTACCATGAACAACCCATGCTAGGAAAGAACATAAATGTAAAAATAAGTGTAAATAATGGAAAAATCATTTTGTGTGGAACATCAATCAGTTGTTCATAATTGTAATGACTTTTATTCATGAAGTCTTATTTATTTTCATGTTTTCTGTAATTTTATGACTTCTTCCAAAATTTACATTTTGAGTATCAAGGGATAACTGGGTATGTGTGTTTTTTGACATAATTTTGTATTTATGATTCAATTTCTCTTATTCAGAGAATGCTGAAAATAGTATGCAATGAGATCAAACATAGTAAATTTACTTGTAAGAAGATAAGCAAAAGGTGGAATTGTAGTTACATGAAATAAAATATAAATGCAACTGTAAAATTATTTTAATGGCAACCCTATAAGCATCAAATGCTCAGCATGACAGTTGTAGCCATTTGTCAGATGTTGAAGCATAGCTGCTTTTTCATTGAATTGAGCATGAATTTAGTACATCAGACTATCAATTTGGAATGAAGAAAATTATTTTTTTTTCTTTTATAGAGAAAAATAAACCACACGGGCCTAGTAGTCAGAATTTCTGGTAGGAGATAATTCATTTTCAGAGTTTCTCTAGCAAATTATGAAATTGTATTCCTTAAGAAGAGCTTGCCTTGGTTTTTGTCATATTTCTTAAAACATGTTCATAGATAAAAATTGGTGAAAAAAAAATTAAATGTTAAAAAATATTATGATTTTTGAAAAGTTTTATTTTCTTTGCATACCAACAGCTTACCACTAGAACCATGCAGGGTTTGATTCCACATAAGCTCGCTCCTGATTTGTGCACAAGGAAAACCTTGCGTTCAATTACTTCTCCATCCTCATCTCACTTCACCCCCATGGCTAATGAAAATCTGCTTGTAACCACCCTCCAAATCTCTCGACCCAGTTCAACTCTGTACTGCTGTAATTGTTGTGAATACACGTGAGATAAATCATTTTGTCTTATTTAGCAGTAACAATTGTGTTTAATGTTAATTGGAAAAAAAACTTTTTGAATCAAATCTTTTTTAAAAAATCACCCCCATGTATGACTTGCTTTGTTGCTTCCTAAATATGTCACGTATCACAACCATTTTGCACTTCTGTTAACATAAAAGTGTCTTATTATAATACATACTTCACTTGTAATGAGTATTAAAAAAGAGAGAAAATAGGTGTGGTGTGTTGGTAATGCCCAGTAAGAAATAGTTCTTATGCAAAATAATATTGAAGCAAGTGCAAACTGATATGGTGTGTTGTCGTTTTGGTGTAATTTGCTAGACACTGTTAAGCTTTGTTTGCACGAGGCGAAGGAATATTCTGAAAGTAGAACTTTGGCACGGCTTCAGAAAAGTTGGACAGTGAATGGTCTATATTAATTTTTTTTGTTTGTTCCAGGCTTAACAATATGTGGATGCGACTGCCTACTGTCTGCAGAATGGAAATCAAAAAATAAAATTATTGCCCGCTCAGGCCCAGGGAAAGGCCGTGGAGATATCATTGTCACCACACGCTCCGGAGGAAAAGGCACTTCTACTGTGCAGTTCAGAGGTAAGCATTGTCAGTGTACTGTGGTACAGCAGTACGTTTGTTATGAAAGTTTATTATCGCTTTGTTATGCTGCTTTTTTCCTTTTGTTTTCTACTTGCATTTGGTACTGTCTTCACGTCAACTTAACTCATTCAAGCTGTTCTGTAAGAACATAAAATATACCCTTAGAAAAACTGACAATTATGAATTTACGGTGACACACGAATACACACATTAACATGTCTGTTGTTATTTATACGCACGTTATGGAATATGCTCAATTTGTTTTTGTTTTTTTACTGTAATTTCCTCTCTACCCTTGTTAAATTTCAGTTTTAAATCGCAATACAATTAACACACTGGGCGCCGGATGTTACATTTCAATAAAATCATTTGTGAAAAAATGATGTGTTATCACAAAGCCGAAATTCTTTTTACCAGTTTTATTCTTCCATTTGTCTTCTCAAAAAAATTAGACAATTATCACTTGATTCTTCTAAACAATACAATTCAATAATTATTACTAGTTTTTCATTCTCTTGTTTCAGCAATTATATCATTTCTTCTTACTTTTCATCATTACATGAAAAAATCACGTTTACTATTCAAATTATGTTTCATATTTTTTTAAAAATCTTTATACACGAATCCATAATTGATGGTGTTGGTAATAGTTCTGCTAGAAAAATTGTTCGATTTTACTTTGGCCTTGCTTATTGTCCGTCTCATGTAAGTTGGCGAGATTTTGACAGTTCGACCAAAGTAGCACCAAATGTTTACTTTTCGTTTATGCATCCTTTCGCCATCAGCTGGTGCGTCAACACGTTGTCAGCTAATCCACTTGCCATTGTACTGTAATGCTAAACAAACTTTAATGTATTTACATCTGTCTAAAAAATTGTAGGTTATAAAAGTAAAAATATAAAACCTTGCAAAAATTTAAATATTTGCTAGCTCTTTTTTAATTTGAGACAGCAAATTTGGGTTAACATTTGCGAGATAGGAATTGGAGTTCTTATCACACTTCGGACATTACAGCTAATATATTAAGAATTGAAATAAAAATAGTTTTGGGAACTTGCTTGACAACGCACTTTAATTCGCCAACTCACCAACAACTTTGCAAAGCTGGCGGCAGAACAACATGGCGTGTAATGGACGTAGACATAACGATTACCGGCCCAAAGGAAATTACTGGTAAGCAATATCACTGTACATGGAAATACATGTTACTTTAAAAATTATACAGAGCTCGTGGAAAAATAAAACCATTGGTATATGTTTGTAAATTTGTTATTTTACACAAGAAAGTTATATTTTTCTGGCTGGTTAGTGCTTCAGGAGAGCGACAGATGGCGCACATGGCATGGCAGGTAGCGCTTTTCTTAGCCGAATGCGTTTCTCTACAGGTGGCAGCACTTTGGCCTGCCTTCTGATCCCGTGACTTTTCTCCTATTACTATCTTGAAACGACACTAGTTTGAAATATGTTTCGTCAAATTAATTGAAAAAATAATTCAACAATACCCTGCAATATTTCTGTAGGCTTTTGGAATTGATATCAAGCGTGGATGGAAAGCATGGAAGAAGAGTGGGGATACGTGAAAAGAACTCCCAATGTTTGAAGTTGATTCATTTTAATACGGATCACTTTAATGTGCATTTCATTTTGAACACCTATACATTACTACTTTAGCACAAAGTTTAGTTTGTAACACTAAAAACCGCTGTTTATAACCACGTAAAATAAAATGTATTAATTAATCTAAGAACTCTTTCTTAATTTTTGTTTGTTCATGCATCAGCTGATACAGGATTTTGTAAATGGCTTGTTGTTTTTTTCGTATACATCAAGTTGCCACTCACTGACTGTCAAAATCTTGCCAACTTATATGAGACAGACAGTATGTTGTTACCTGTCGTCCGTTTGGCTGTTGTCTGACCACATAGCGAGACGAGAGACAACCAGGATAATTTTCTTTCGTGCTTTTGTTTAATAAACATTGAATAGTTTTTATCCTCTAGGAAATTATGAATACTAACAAACAAAATTATGATACTGAATATCGTTTAGAAACAAATGTAATATATTTACACATGATCTCTATGTCAATAAACTATTAAATTAACCAATGATTATACTGTATTTTGTTTAACTCGTATAATAACCGTGATTTGGAAATTATATTAAATGAAGTGACAACATAAGCAAGTATTCCGTAATCATATCTAATTAAAATATCTCTGACCAACTGTAAACATAACACCTCAAAAACTGCAATGTTACACCCTTAGCAAAAAAAATCAAAGGGGCAGATTTCAGGGACTTTGAAAGCCATTGCCAGGACCACAGTACTAAGTAAGTTCAGCAACCCGGAAATAGAAAGTGCATTCATTGGTGCACAATGATAGTCTTTTCACGATAAAGTGAGCACTTTTGAAATCAACCTTGGAAAAAAAGCCAATGCTCCTACGTGCATATACAGTATTATAACGGGCGCACTGAGTAACATGCGCCCAGTAAAGTTGCTAACGATGGATTGAAAGTAGTTCCAAATGTAACGTTTAATAAAAATATGTATTAGGTAACCATTTGTGATAGGCCTATCTTAAATTATTATCACTTTTATAATGCATCAAAGTGTAAAAATGAATATTTGTAAAATATTTACTTTTCTAATAATTTTGCAGTTTCTCTTGACTGAGGCATGAATAAAGTGATGAGGCCCATGGCAATGTTAATTTTACATAAGGCAGAAGAATACACAGTGTTTATACAAGTAGATATTAAGCAGGGCCTTCAAAAGTGCTCAGTTTACGTGAACAGCCTATATCATAGTGCCTTGCTGAAATGTGGTAAATTTTCTGTGCTCATTATACAGTAATGGCCTAGCTGTCGTGCAGTAATTGGGTTGGTGTAAAAAAATTCAAAGTAGGAGTTGTGTTCCACACTTTATCACTCGTTACTGAACACAAAAAATAGTCATATTTAAAATATGTATAATTTGTGAGGTAAATGACATAATAACCACAGAAGTAAGCATAAAATTAAGTTTAGCAGAGTCAGCTGCCTTACAAGGACATGCAGGGTCATGTGAGATCAGGGTTATGTGAGGATGGGAGCATCAGAAAGAAGTTAGGGAGGAAACTGGAGTAGTCTGAGAAAACCCTCGCATCACAGTAGTGTTAGTTATACTATCCGTGTGAGTAATGTCGTCTGAAGGATTCTTGGCCAAAGGCCTGGGATTGAGCCAAGAACATCTGTGGCAGAGCAGTGACAACTATGGCTTACAACCTCTATGTGATGTTTTTGGCAATAGACAATACATCACGACATTGTTTTGGAATTAGTAACAATACAGTAAAATAAAATTGGTAGTACTGAATTTTGCATTATTTTCACTGCTTTCAATCTGTTGCCATTTGTTAGCAGGTTAAGAACGATGTTCAGAATCTAAATATATAAACTAGTTGTAGACCTATTCTTAATTTTAGTTGTATTTACTCTGTTGCTATATACTTTTCATTGTTTGTTTTTTAGGTGTGTATACACATCCATGTGTGCATGCACTTGCTTGTATGTGCATGTGTGTGTGTATGCACATGTGTGTGTGCGCATGTGTGAAAAATCACTTCACTGTGCCTAACCTGTCTAATACAACACCTTCCTTAAATAGTTGCCGAGCTCTTACAGACATTGCAAAGTCATGACGTTCTTGTATGCAGGCTACCATGAAACCATAGGGCCGATGAAAGAAAGTGCAGTATGGGTGGAAGAAGCTCCTCTTCAGACCTTGGTGTGGGGTCGACGCTCGCTGTCGCCCACTAGCTATCAACAGGAAGACCCTCTGGGACTTTCTGTTGAAGGCAACGAGTGAGTGTACATGCATTCTGCTTACGACTTTTCTGAAGTAATCTTTGTCATCATGTTTTACCAGTTTGAACAGAAGCTGATTTTTAAGTAAATATAATTAAATATCTCATCTTGTTCATGACAAATTTGGAAAATTGTATTTTCTTTGTAAAAAGTTATGCTTGATCTTGAATATTAGCACACTGAACATCTTACTGGCTGTTAAGTAACCACAAGATCATTGGAGACATGGTATCCAATGTGCAGCGTCGTGATTCTTGTTCACTTTTCCACTTATTTGAGAGCTCAATTGCGTGAGCATCTGCAAAGTTTATGATATTCTGATAGGCAATTGACCACTGCATTTATTGTCATGGCCACTTCCACCCCAGCTTAATGTTCCCACGATGAAAATTGGCTCCTAATAAGCAAAAAAGCGAATGAGAATGACACCTCAAGTTGCATACTTTGCTGCATGTGCCTCAGACAAAGTCTTAATTCAGCTCTTTGTTGATCATGGGTTAAGGCCCAAACCGATAACAACTTCCGGGAGCAGAAAGGCACGTCACTGCTTGCAACTAACGTTCCAGGTCAAACCTGTTTTCGGATTTGTTAAAGGGATCTGGAGTGGGGAAATAAAACTACTTGTTACATCATACATGTTCATTAAGGACAATACATATACTGTACATGACCTAATACACAAACCTCACCATTAGTACCAACCAACGTTCTAAAAATCCAAATCGCATCTCCTAGCTCTAACTTAAGCCTACGACGTTTTAAAAGTAAATCTTGAAGCTTGGCTTTCATGTTCAGAGTTACGTGTCAGGGTAACACTGATTAAAGATGTGAATTAATTTCAAAAACTCTCATATTAGGCCATAGGTTTTTTTTTTTAATTAGACTGCATAATATTTACAAATTATTCTACACATGTGATAAAGGATGCTAAGGTTTATGGGCTGGCATCCATTATATGTAACTGGGTGATCCTAGTGCTCAGCAAGTGATGAGAGGAAACTACTGTTGAATCGTATGTATCTTGATAAATGAAAATTTGAAAAATAAGTTCAGTTATTAGGTATTACTGTAGCTCTGAACCTAATTTTTAGTATTGTGGTCTGATATTGGTTGTTTGACACCATATTTTTTATTTCGCACTCAGCAAGAAGTTTCCCGAGGATGAACTCCACGAGCTGTTTCCCGAGGGCTCTGGGGACCTCACTTCTGAGCAGTTTGTGGCTGGCTGGTTTCTCTTAGAGCATCACCATGCCACCTCTTTTGATGATCTCAAAGCAGGGTTGGCATTTCTTCGTCGCAAGGTTGAGTCTCAAAAAGAAGGCCAGCTGTCTTTTTTGAAGGTAATGTGCAATTTTTTGGAGTCGCGGAAAGTTACTGGCACTGGGCTTTGATTTTTATTTACTTGGTTGCACTTGTATTGCTGTAAAAATTGCAATGAAAGGTTAACTGTGCTTGTTTAGTTCATGTCTTGTCTTTTTTGTGGTTGAATTAAAACTACTTTTAATTAGTAGGGCCATTTGCTTTCTCTAATGGCTTTTCACTGATTTATTTACCTGATTTGTGTGAATCAGGCCAATGTGGGATCTGTGATGGAGCAGTTAGACACTTTAACTCTCCTGAAGGAAAAATTTGAGTCCGACATCAAAGAATATGGTTCTGATCCAACAGCAAAGGTAGAAAAGGCTATACAAGGTAATTAGCATAATATGTAAATTGTTTTTGTACAGAATGTAGGCTTTCACTTATTTATTTATATTGCACTACTATTATATGCATTTGATGAACAAACACCAAGATCACAATATCTGAATTCTTTGTTTGTTAAGATGTTGAGTTTTAAAAATTGTAGAAAATCACTGTTGCTGTGTTCCTTGCATCGTAATACTAATACAGTACTAATTTACCTCACCAGTTAAATGATATGAGGATGATGCACATATTTATTAATACTATCCCGTGTAAATATTTATTTTGAGACACTTGATTAACCATGCCTGTATGGCCATCATCTCCATGCTTCCTTTTGAAGGGGCCACTGTGGCTGAGCTGTTAGACTGCTCGCCTTCCACCAAGGCAAACCGGGTTAAATCCCAGCCCGGTGACTTCGGATTTTCACAAGTGGGAATTGTGCCGCCGCTGGTCGACGGGTTATTATGGAAAGCTCCCATTTCCCCCGCTATTTCATTCCGACACTGCTCCATACTCGTCTCACTTTGGCCTCATAGGCTCTCAAGACCTCGCTAGAGCCATAAAAATCGGTTTACTCTTCCTTTTGAAGTGTCCATTAATTGTGTATTAATAATTTTACCAAACTTTTGCTACAAGATCATTACACAACACAAAAGTTCCATCAGCCCTCTTGCTGGTATACGTCAAAATATTTCCAATAATAGTTTTTGACTGTTCAGGATAATCTTCTGAGCACTACAACTTATAAATGTTATGTTAAAATGACAAAAATCACCAGTGAATTAAGAAATACATTGAAACAAAGCTATTATCAAACAACAAATAGACTCTAAATCAAAATTCTTAATGTTGCAACATAAATATAATTTAGATAAATGGCTATTTTGGGTTGTTCTTTCAAGTAATTTGTTTTAATTGTTAATATCTTAACAAGATTTCAATAACATAAGCTGAAATAATAAATCAAATCTATAACTTTTACAAATTCTTTGTATATTTCATGAACATGTCCCTCCTCTTTTGTTAAGCAAGTAACATTTATGTTGTGACTGAATACAAAAATGACCTAGGTCATGTAGTTCAAAACATGTTAAAAATAAGTTTTAATTTTGTAATTAACCTCACATAAAATGATTATTCCAGAATTTTACGGTACGCCGTGGTATTGAAACAAGTGCCACCAACACTGCCCCGCGTTGCCAGTGGTGGCCACCAGAATGTCTCATTGTTGCTGTTTTATTATTTTATTCAATTTTAAAAAACGTTATTTATTATTTAGCTTTAAAAATTGGTATTTAAAAAAACTGTGCAGAAATGAAAATCTATTGATAGAATGTATATTTATGTCAAGTTTTACATTAGACAGTTGAAATTATTTACCATAGCTTATTATATAAATTTAAATGATGGCCCCTTTTTGTTTTTTAAATTTTGAATGCTAATTCTGGTGGATGTACAGAGTAGTGTGTGGTGTCCGTCCTTGGCTGTTGTCTGGCATGTAGCACCTCCCCATTGTTAATGTGTGAGCTTAGTGTATTATTCATGGCGGCAGCCTACAAACTTCCTTCTGCCTGCAGTGTCCATGAAGGAGGCTAACAAGCTGTTTGAGGAAGTCCTGGCCCGAAGAGACCGTGCAGATGCCACTCGCAATGCTTTGGGTGTGCTTCAGCGCTTCAAGTTCCTCTTCAGTTTGCCTGTCAGTATCGAACGCAACATCAAAAAAGGTGACTATGATGTAGTCATCAATGACTTCGCCCGTGCCAAGAACCTGTTTGGAAATTCAGAGGTACCGGTAAGTTGAACTTGAGGTGGATGAATTGCATTAACCCAGACACATTTCTTGTCTGCTTTCTCCTTTGTGTCTGTCATTAATTTCTGCTGAGAATACCAATACAAATATTGTTGTGTATCTTTTACACAGGTAATATAAACACAATTTACTTATATCTGAATTTTTAAATTATGTAGTAGCTGATATTGGATGTAAAAAATTGTCAAATTATTTTATGAAGTATTTTTTATCATCCGTTCTGTCTGTATTAAAGGAGCAATATTATTGTGAATAGGTAAATACATGATCGTTAAATGTATCATAAATGTAATTATGTTTGTTGTTTTGTCTGGAAGTAAGCAATCAAAATTAAATCATCAGTATATAAGTTTAGTCCATTCACTGTTACTTCACACTTTTCTGAAGCCCTGTTAAATATCTACTTTTGGTTGACAATTATGTATCCTTCCGCTACACGTAAACATAAGCACTGCCATGTGACTTTTAGGTTTTAACTCTCAAATGCTTTGTTTACTGTTTACTGCTGTTCAAAGAATTCTATCATATTCAAAAACCATTATTTACGAATATTTACAATTTAGGTACATAACCATTAGGGATGGGTCGAATAACAAAAAATATAGGTTCCGGTTCCGGTACCGATTGTATAATTTACATATCGGTTCCAGTATTTGGTTCTATTTTGAATATTTGCCTTTTGCTTGCAACTTCATTAAACCAATGCAGGTAAAATTCGTGAAATGTTTGATTTAACCTATGGAAGAATTGAACAATAACAAAGTGTGAAGATAAGATTTAATGTATACAGATAAACTTTTATTAAATTTATTCAAGGTTAGTAAATATGTAACAAATTATTCTTTTTTTACATTAATATATGGTGATTGTGATATGTTTGGAAAATACTTTAATTAAGTAACTCGTGGCGCTAAAAGCCAAAACAATGTGGTGTGCTGTGCGATAACGTTAAAAGAACATCAACAACTGCTGTGGGCAGCCAGCCGGGCTTCCTTTTTCTTTTTGCTTATTTTATGCTTTGACTGGGTGGCCGGCCTTTTTTTTTTTTTTTGCTTCTTTTATGCAGAGACCTGCGGGGTTTTTTTTTTGCTGTTCTAGAATGTGACACCTCTAAAAAAAAAATTGCTTCCCCCCCCCCCCNCCCCAGGTGGAATTTTATGTATACTTTGGCTTACACAGAAACAAAGAAGGCTTGGAGGAATGTATCGATTGGCTAGCAGTGTTGCTTACTGGAGAGGGCTGAGTGATAGAGAGGAGTGGTGATGTGTATAGCGCACATCCCAGAAAGTTTTTCTTTTGTTTCGGGGGAAAAGGGCGTGCTATACGCGAGTAAATAGAATAAATACGGTAGTTATTTTTGTAACGACAGAGTTTTGCAATTGCTATGTAGGGAGGAGAACTGAGCAGTTGTTAATCTAAAACCGGTTCCGAGTCAAACGTCAATAATTGGTATAAATTGGAACCGAACCAACCCGACCCATCCCTAATAACCATATTTAAGTCAGCATGATGACTTTTTAACAATGTCTGTATTTACAATAGTTCTTACGGTAATTATTTTACATTGTTAACATATTTCTTATACACAATATGCCACATGACATAATAATACATGTTAATATTTTGCAGCAACTGTGTTTAACCCTGTTACAACTGTGGGGGAAAGAACTTTAGTATTTAACCTTCTGTTATTGGGATAAATATTAAAACGAAGGTGCAACCAGTCCAACGTAAAATACAGTAAATTGAAGCACGCAACTCGTGTCACTTAATTTTTTGTACATAGCAGCGACAAACGTAAAAGATAGTGGTGAACATACACACAAAAAGGCGTACCGTAACTTTTATTCCACCCATATTTCTTTGAATAGGTACTTAGTTCCTACTAAGTTTATTAAATTATTTATTTAAAATTTTTTCAAACATTCAGATTACAAAAATGTATGCATGTTACACAATTGGGTTTCAAACACCTAGGGCGAAGATACGTCGTGATAAATAAACAGACGTGACTTTAAAATAATAAACTTCGTCATAAAAACAGTTCACTGTTAAAACTTATAAATTTTGCATGTCCAGTATTTGCAATCACACACACACACAGGGCCAGCGAAGCAGCCATACCCTTTCACAAACAGCAGTTACGACACATGTCGCAGTATATATTACTGCCATGGAAAAACAGATTTGTCACATCATCGTAACTTGCCCAGGTAGGTTTAAAAACACAACACATACAAACAATGTGTTAATTTGAAGTATTTTTCGGAGCAAGAAAAATTAAAGTTTCGTTTGGCAACATCAATAGGCCATGTTATCATGTCATGTCGCCACTAGCCACTTCTGCTAACTTTGGATTTGTATCATCCTGCCATCACATCTAAATATACTATAATAAGTATTCAAACATTAAAATCTCGGTTCAGTTGTAAATTACAAATGGTATTTTTGCTGTAATAAGTATAAATTATGCTAAAATTGAAAACGTGTATAATTTTCCTGCTTCTACTAGCGGTGCGAAACTTCCCAAGAGAGAGATAGGGATAGAGAGAGAAAGATAGAGATANACAGACGTGACTTTAAAATAATAAACTTCGTCATAAAAACAGTTCACTGTTAAAACTTATAAATTTTGCATGTCCATTATTTGCAATCACACACANAACAGACGTGACTTTAAAATAATAAACTTCGTCATAAAAACAGTTCACTGTTAAAACTTATAAATTTTGCATGTCCAGTATTTGCAATCACACACACACACAGGGCCAGCGAAGCAGCCATACCCTTTCACAAACAGCAGTTACGACACATGTCGCAGTATATATTACTGCCATGGAAAAACAGATTTGTCACATCATCGTAACTTGCCCAGGTAGGTTTAAAAACACAACACATACAAACAATGTGTTAATTTGAAGTATTTTTCGGAGCAAGAAAAATTAAAGTTTCGTTTGGCAACATCAATAGGCCATGTTATCATGTCATGTCGCCACTAGCCACTTCTGCTAACTTTGGATTTGTATCATCCTGCCATCACATCTAAATATACTATAATAAGTATTCAAACATTAAAATCTCGGTTCAGTTGTAAATTACAAATGGTATTTTTGCTGTAATAAGTATAAATTATGCTAAAATTGAAAACGTGTATAATTTTCCTGCTTCTACTAGCGGTGCGAAACTTCCCAAGAGAGAGATAGGGATAGAGAGAGAAAGATAGAGATATACAGATAGGGATAGAGAGAGAAAGATAGAGATATACAGATAGGGAGAGAGATAGATATAATATGGTGACAAGCTCCGCTCCGCCGACAGTTTCTTCTTCGGTCGAACAAAAAACCACCATGTCACCAGGACCTACGCACCGTATTTGGCACTGATGTTTTTAACTGTAACAATAAAATTGGTCTGTTCCCATCAAGGTTACCTAAAAATTTAAATATTTCTATAGGAAACTTTTAATTTACAAATAGCATACCAAAAAACTAGGTTAAAACAATATTTTAACTGAACTATTTTTTACAGGCTGTTGCCAAAACATTGCTGCTTGCACTGTTTTTAATTTGTATTGAATACAAAATAAATATTAAACTTATAGAAGATACTACCTTAAAGTTTCATTTATTCAAAAATATAATACTTTTAAAGTTAATCTGTGTTACATACTTGTGGTATACAAGTTATTAAAAAACAGGTTAACGTTACTCCTAGGGTGATTTTTCAAAGGTTTGCTTCAAAACATTCGAAGAAACCGTGAATGAACTATACATCTATATTTTGCCAGCCCTAGTGGTATACATAGTCAGTTTGGTGATATTTCCATAAGAGAGACTATTTGGTAATGTTACGTAAATAGTTGGCAGGAAAAGGAAAATACCAAACAGCTATCGTTTGAAGAAAGTATTTCAGCATAATTTGTTCTCTTAACAACCACCAGGGTTGTTGGTGTTGGTGAGCTACTATTCCAGCACAAACATATTTTCTTGTGCATGATTATTCTCTTTCCTGTTTCACAAACATTTTTTTTGTTCACTAATTGTCCAAAACTAATTTATTAACATCATTTGTATTTTTTATTCTGTAAAATTAAGAAAATGAAATATTTATTATTTCCTGTTTTTTAGCTTAACAATTGTCGTATGTGTTGAATAATTTTTCATTCGGCTTATTATCATTAAAATTTATTGTAAAACCTTCAGGTGTTCAAGAAAGTGTTGGCAGAAGCTGAACAGCGTGTTGTCAAATTGCAAGAACATCTTCAGAACAGACTCAAAGAAATGCCATGTACTTTGGAAGAACAAAAGAAAATAATTAGGTGAATATATTTCTGAACAATCCAGAGATAAGCTATTATCTAGCATGTAGGACTGTTTAGTTTCAGTTGCTAAAGAACGGGAAATCTTGTCCCAGATACAATTTTCTTTCATATAGCCGGCATTAAACCTTTTTTGTATAGCAAACTAGCGACCCGGCCTGGCTTCGCCCTGGTAAGATTTAGTTTTTACAGCTATACACTAATAAATAAATGAATTGGGAAAAGACAATTACAATATTATATGATAGTAAATTAGTAAACTATTATATATAACATACATACATACATGCTGATGCTACTCCCCACCTGTGTGACACAGGGTGGTTCATAGGGTCTAAGTTACTTCTCTGGTGCAGACTAAGGGCGCCTGGAATGTTGAATAGGGTAAACAATAATGTAGTCACTCGGTGTTTCAAATGTACTAGGTTATATTTTTGGCAGTAATAATACAAACAAATATTTGCTCAGAGACGGTTCCTTGCGAGTTGGGAGCCTTAAGGGCGGCTTTAAGTACTTGTGCTAATGCGTGTCCCTGAGCGACGACGTTTGTTCTTAGCTGTACTGGTAGTTCTGGATGTTCCGGCGGTAGGCTGAGGTTCGGTACTTCGGGCGGCCTTCCACAGGCCCTGACTTTGGTGACGACCCTCTACGACTGCTGCTCCAGATTCCCTTCTCGGGGGACGGCTCCTCAACATGCCTCTTCTGCGACCTCATGATCCGACTCACTCTCGCGAACTTCTGATCCGACTGATCCCTGCTCGGTATCGGATTTCGCGTCCCGACTTGGTGATACGACTGTTCGGTTTCCGGCACACAACTGTCTACTCTTGCGTTTCGGCATGGCACTCCTGTCTGTTGCCTCTTGGCGCGAGTTACAACTGTTCTACATCACTGACTCTGTCGGGGTCCGAACCCCGGCCTTGGTTGACTGACTCACCCGACTGCCTCGCGTTTCGGCGTGGTCATACTACTGGCTCGACTGAACTGACTCTGGTCCGGCGCCTCCCGGCGCACGGAGTATTATCCGCCCGACTGACCCTATATGGCTGACTCCTTTATCACTGCCTCACGTCCGGCGCCTCCCGGCACATGGACTTGCTGGACGACTGTCGACGACTGATCTGAGTCTGCTTTGCTCCGATCCCCGGCCCCGGCATGCAATATCACTGACCCGACTGACGCAACTCATACACTGGTTCAACTTACTCTCGTCCGGCGCCTCCCAGCACAGTAGATTACAGCTTCCGACTGACCCAATATTACTGACTGATCTGAACTGACTCCGACGTGGGGCTCCAGCGAGCCCCTCACCCGTCTGCCGGCGCCTCGGGCATGGCGTATAAAAACTGACTGACCCCCTCCTTGTCTCGCAAGTTTGCTTTTAACCTCTCTGNGTTGGGGGAGGGGTAGTGACCTGTGACCCTATGGCCAAAATCTGTCAGCTCTTCTCCCCACGTCTTTCTAGCATTGCGTTGGCGCAACGTGTCCATGTTCTGCGTTTTGCTGGGGGAGGGTGGGGACTCGTGGCACAACTGCCAAGCTCTGTCAACCTTTTTCTGGCGTATCTCATCTTCAGCATGTGTGTTAATTCCCTCATGGGCGACAATCGCTAGCCTATCTCGGCATTTCTTCGGCGCGTGTCCAAGTTTCTTTGCGGTTTTTTTCAGGGTGGTGGGAGGGAACCCATGGCACAACCTTGACACGTGTTAAGTGCCTATCCGTCCTCTGAGCCTGCTTGTCCTCGCCGCACGTGTGTCCCGTGGTGCCAACTGTAGGCGCTAGTAGGGATTGTGACAGCTGTGATTCTACGTACAATATGGCACGAGTCAACGTCACGCCTGTCTCCCAGAGGGGTAGGCAGAGATTATGGACCTCCAGTTACCACGATCCTGACATCTACCTCCTTTGCTTTATCCGCATTCATACATCTCTAATATAACAATATTATATGATAAAGGTTTAGAAAATTTCCTTGTATACAACATTAATCGTTTTGCCTCCGACTGCCAGCACAAAAAGATTTCTGTTTGGCGTGACACATGAAAGGGCTACGTATAGTTGTCCATGTGAAAAACATGCTCCACTCAATCAACTCCAGTCGCATTAACTGTTTGACCCTGTACCTTATTTATGGTCATACCAAAATAAACTCTTATTGGAAATTGGACTCTTTTAAAATTAAAAGGCAAATCCGAAGGAATGATTGGTATTCTGGGTATCAAAACAGTTTCTCCAGTACCGCAGCCAGTTAGAATAGTACCTTCAATGAGATAACTTTTTATTTATAATTGAGTCCCGTTGCAATAAAATTATGGGATCTCCAACTTTTAAAATCAGTTTGTATGGTGGCATGCCAGGAAGATTTAATGAATTAAGAAATTCTGTGGGATGGTGTACAGCTTCTTCACTGTCGAGTACTGTATCTATTGAGTTATAGACTTGTGTTTGTGCATTGAATTTTGCGAACACTAATTCATTAATTTTTTTGGCTTGTTCATTAGTAGGCGATAATATCGCTTTTTCTTTGAACCATGATAGTGTCTTATTTGAAAGGTCGTGTATTTCAGGGTATAGATTATCTATCAGTTGTTGGTGGTTGGTGTGACTAAAACACATATATCACTATTGAGAGAAATTGTTCCACAATCCATTGGAAGCTCTCCATTTCCGACTTTCAATAGCATGTCAGCAAACATGCTGTTATCTTCTGAAGACGTAAGTACTTGTATGTGTGTTTTGAGTGCTAGTTTTGTTACGTTGTGCCACAGATACAATATTTTTAATGATGCATTGACTTCATCAGCTCTAATTTGTCTCTCCACCACCGGCAATATTTTACGAAAATCTCCTGAGAATAAAACCATGCAACCACCTAAAGGTGTATTTGTATTTCTTAAATCGCGCGTGGTCCTATCCAGAGCTTCGGTGGAAGTTTTATGTGACATAGTAGCCTGATCCGGAACTATCAATGAACAGTTCTGTATTAGTTTAAACGTGTTGCTTTGTTTTGAAATGTGACATACATTATACCATCATCACAAATGTTCCGGGAAGTTTAAATGTTGCATGTGCCGTTCTTCCTCCTTCTAAAAGAGTGGTTGCGATGCCAGATGATGCTACGACAAGGGCAACATTACCGCTAGGTCTAACTTTAAAGCAAATTAATTAAGAAAGTTTTAACTGTGCCGCCTGGAGCATCGAGGAAAAACAAACATCTTGCCTTCTTTGTTTGTTATGGATAAGGGCAGGGCATCATAAAATACTCTCTGATCAGGGTTCAGACTTGATTCTTTCTGTCTGAGGGTTTGTAAAAGCCGAGATTGATCATACAATGTCTCCCTCAATAATTCAGCATTGTTAAGGTCTGAATTAGTGTTAACTGGCAAAGGAAGACCAAAATCTGTGATTGAATTGTAAATACGCTTATTACTACTTATCTATTAAAGATAGATATATGCTACAGCTTACTTTTGTAGATCATTTAATTTTACACAATTCTTTCGTACATGATTTGGTTATATCCCTAAAGGATTATGCAGCGTATTCCATGAGAGCACGCTGGCGGCAAACTTTTTTCCCCTCTTTATTCACTAATACCGTTAATGCTCAACTCCTATAAGTGCTAGTGCAATTTTTAATATGCACAAACCTTCCTTGATAAATGCAGATCATAAAAGTAAAAACCACATCCAAATCCGTTCAGTTATTCTCAAGATTAGCGCAGTCATATAGACAGACGTGCACCAGGGTCTTCCTTTTATACTATGTAGTGATCAAGGAAATCAACGTGTTAGATTCATTACTGTAACAATAAAGTTTTGTGTGTAAAGGGTGTCAGGATGAAGGATGTCAGCTCAAAGGAGTTTTAACAGTCTTGTTGAGCCTTCACTCAACAAATGTTTCTGATCATAATTGGGCTCTTGTGGCAAGCTCACTAAGGAAATATGTTCATGTGGCATGGATGTCAGCGATAATTCATGCCACATTCATACCACAACACCAATATGTTGGGGGTTACCCCAACATATTGGTGTTGTGGTTGGTGTAGTGGTTAGAGAGCTCTCCTCCCACCAAGACAAACTGGGTTCATTTCCCAGCGGAGTCACTCCCAGATTTTCACGTGTGGGAATCGTTCCAAATGATGCCACTGGTAGGCTGTTTTCTCAAGGCTCTCCCATTTCCTTCACCCTTGCTGCTGCGTATCCACTGTGTTTCATCCCCATCAGCTCTCAACACCTCTCTTATGTACATGAATATTTTGATTTGTTGTCAAAAGTTTTCAGATGATTTTAGCTATGGGGGTCCTGTTAGTTATGGAGATGGTCTTTATATGAGTAAATTAATATCCAACATAACTTTCATTATTTAGCGTGATGGAGGGAAATATGGTTGTATGATGTACATAATAGCAGTAATGGAGGCAGGTGTATGAAGTAAGTGCTGTGGATACAGGAACCTCGTGAACCTGGAGGCAAGTGGTGACCCGGCCTGGGACGCCATCAGCACCCACTCCACCTTCATTGTCGAGGGACTGAATGTTTGCAAGGATGAGCATATAGCAGCAGAGAAAGCAAATGGCGAAGATATTGGTATGTCTTTATGTAAACATTAGTGACAGTAATGTTATTTTTTGTAGCTGTGACATATATAGGACATTCAGGTACAATTTGTAGTTAAGTTCTGAAATTGCATGTTTCTGAGGGCTGTACACATTATGTGTAAATGCTTTTAGTTTATCACAACTGCTTGTAACATGTTACTTTTGGACAGATAGTGTGATGTTTTTGTGAACAGTTAAACAATATTTACAGTACCATGTATTGTAAAAAATAATTTCTTAGTACCAGATTTGAGTTCTTAACACATTGTCTTCTGAGAATAGGATTTAGGGATTAAAATGACTTGAAAATAAACATTGGGCCTCATATAAGTGTGTTTGGTAAAATATTAAAAGAAAATGATATGAATTCTAGTTTTTGATTAATGAAAGTGGCTAAATTAGATTGCGTAATGACCTTATGAGCAATGCAAAAACATACGGTATATAATCTAACTTGTTCACTATAGTTGTAACTTTTACCATTGTCTTAATAGTAGACTGTGAAATACATAAAAAAATTTCTAAGTTGAGCCTTTCTCTAAACTTTGACGCATGATGTCTAGTTAGAATGGCAGTGACGTCACCGTCAGACAAAGGCTTCTTTGGTGCCGGATAGAGAAACTGGCTACAAACTCACTGAGGGGAAGTTTGGATGATTAGGCATGTGGCTTTGACAGTGCCGCGGTATAGGGTGAGGCATGTAGCCCTTCGACTCGGCACAAAGTTGGGTGTAGCAATGACGGATTTACGCACAGCCTGCAGTGAGTTTCACCCGATGTAGATCCTGGCTCGGCGACTGTTGGCTGGAATGAGGGCCCTGTCATAGGATGACGGTGGTGCTGCTGGCTGGATTGGTCGGCTCCGGCATCGGACTGCTAGGTGTCGCAGGCCGGTCGTATGGGCAGGCAATACCCAAGGGTACTGGTAGCCTCAGTCATAGACAAACTATGAGTGGGTGAGGATCTCCGGCGATCTTCTGGTGCAGCTGAAAAAGGGAGCTAGGGTTCACTGGGAGGCGAGGTCTCGCCAGTCGTCGAGCAGCTTGAACTCAGTCCCGTAGGGAGCGGCTGCTGAAGGTAGAAGGTGAATGGTTGCAGAGCAACTGACTAGCCTTGGAGGCAGTAGCTGCCTCCTTAACTCTCCACCTTGCACCGCTTCTATGGGTGAAGGACATAGGGATAAGATTCCACGAGTCCACTACACGAAGTCGAATCAGGCGACGAGTTCCCTGGCTAAGTGTGTAACCAGAAGGGGTTAGGCCAACCAGAATCAGTCTTAACACTCCAATCGGTGAAGTTAAATGCGGTGGGTGGAGTGGGTTATCTGATCTGGATGTCTAGCCGCTTCGTCGCATGTATTCCTAGTGTTTGTGGCTCTACCTTAGAATGTTCCTAGTACCGGAGTACTTGGTTCAAGGTACGAGTGGCCGTCGACTGGGTTGTGTTTTGATAACGTATGTGCACCAGGTTAAGGGTAGCCCGCAGTCCTAAACTAGTACTGTATCGACAATCTGGTTTAATACGCTGTCTCCGGCTTCTCCTGTGTGTGGTTGACGTCTACAAGGTACAAAGGTTCAAACCCCGATCGGGGTGACGTGACATCGCTCGTAGATGAGGGGGAGTCGTAAATAAATATTATGCCAGTACAAGTCACGCATCAACCTAAAGGTATTATTTTTGTATTGTTGACATGTGGATAAACTCAAACAGGCTGAGGGCTTATCACATGAATATATAACTTACTCATTTCAATAATTGGTGTAATGGCCATTGAATTGTTCTACAGTATGTCAGTATTTTGAGGAGTACAACCTCTCGAAGCAGTTTCAGTCCTGACTGCCTGCACAATGGATGATTTTTTGTACATGGTTTTCCATTCTCATTTCAGGCAAATGCTTATGCAATTGGTTAAGAAGATTCAACACAACTCTTATAATTGTACATTATATATCACTGGTTTTCAATTAGTGACCCATAGGCCACATTTGGCTCGCCATTCTCATCAAACTGGTCCACTAAAATATTTTAACAGCAATTTTTTTAGTATATATCTCCATCACTAGCATAAAACTTGTAAAGAAATTATTTATTAATTCATTTATTAGGTACATTTTTACATAAATAAACTATGTATAAGTGAGCCACAACTTTGTTGTGAGTGTGATCTGTCAAGCATTTGTAATTATTTGTAATTGGCCTGATAAGAAAAATAATTGAACAGTCCTGCTATAGACCCTTGCAACTGGTACAGTAGTTTGCATAATACTTCATGTAGGAAAATTTCCTATTGGCCAATCAGTAGAAAATGTTTCAATTTATAATTGTAATAAAAATAATTGTTTAATTTTTAAATTTTTATATTTATATTATTTTTATTAGTACATAATAGTTGTTTTTCGTGCATGTTCTGCAATTTTTTGCTACAAATTCCATTAGATATTTCTTAATATTGATTCATTAGAAGTACAGTCTTAACAAAAGTCTTTCTCTTTTCTCCATTCTCATTACTGAAATTTTTGGGGGAAACGAATAGCATGTCTTACAGGAGATTTATAAAAAGTGTATAAATTGTGGGAGCAACATGAAGTAAGTTGTTGAATTGAAGTCCTGGAAGTGAAGTGGAAGGGGGGGTAGAAGACACAGCTACTCTAGTGCTGATGTCGTTAATCTTTGTGTCCTGCAGGAGAGAGCGAAACCATTCGGAGTCTACCACTGAGTACACGTTGAAATTTTCTTCATGTGGCAAATACTCTTAATATGTGCTTTTGCAGTTCCCTAGACATTAAAATGCCGACCAGTTATGGGCCCAGAACTGTTCGCTGGCACTTAAAACATTAAAAAATTAAAATTAAACTGTACAGTACATGGAATGTGCATACCTGTTCCAGCAAAGTCAGCCAAGTCGACGCCTCAGTCAAACAAGTACGGAGGCAAGACGCCAGGAGGGAGTGTGGCCCAGGACTGGCAGAACTCTGTGCCTCAGAGGGTGCTCTTCATGGAGGAGGTGTCGGAGATAGTAACAAACAGGTTCCCTGATCTGTGGAAGCTAGGTCAGGCGTACTTCAGCAGAGAGCTGCATGTCAAGGTCGACACCAGCAAGCAGGTGCAGTTTAAGGTAAGTCTGTGCTGCAGCCTGACAGCCCTATCCATCTCCAGGTGTTGTGAAGCAGTGTACTGTAAAACAGTTGGACATTGTTCACCATGCTTGAATACAGGCTGCAAGGGTACTTATGACAACATTGTCATTGTTTATATAGGATAGTTGTTGGAACCGTACAAAAAAAATTACTGTTACACAAAAACGGAATAAACGGGATTGCAGCAACGAGGTTTCACTTTAGTAAAGTTTTAGAATAACATGCAAATAGTTTTGAAGGCGAATAACTATCGATAAAAATAAAAGTTTAATTCAGTTGTATATAACAAATATAATTTCACTGATCATACAATGTACTGTTTCCATGCAAATAATACTGGCATCTTCAAGTGCAGTATAACATTTTCACAAGAGGGTATTTTGCTTATATTGAACTTAAAAAGTACGCAGCAAAATGTAACTATTAATAATTAATGTTCACTAAATACATATAATGTGTATGTTTGTATATACATACACACAGGCACAAAATTAACTATTTTTATGTGAAGTCTGAAAATATGAGCAAGACTTGCAATAGAAATAATTGCTTTATCGGGAAAGGAAACTATTTTCTTGGTGTTGCAGTATTATTTTCATAGGTCATCATGTTTCATTTTAAGTGATCATCATTGTTTCCGAGTTACATAAAGCCATATTGGTAGATTCAGCAAACACTGAGGTTCTTTTCGTGCGGTTGCAGTGCTACTTGCTAACATACCGCAAACTGTTTGCACGTGTTTGGAATTTATTGCTATTGCGGTCCTGAGTTGATAACACACATACCATAAGTTTTATTATAGTAGATGAAATTCTTTGGAAATGCAAACTTTTCGTTGTAAACGCTTGCAACCGGCTTGCGATACCACTAGTGCTGTGTTTGCGTTCCGTCTCAGCTATGGCGCAATGCCGTGTTGATATTGTTCATGTCCAACATTTTACTCTCTCATGCTTTCATCAGTGTACCAAAATTGTATACTTTTGAATGTGTTTGCAGAAATAAAATCTATAATTTTCCCGGGAATTACCAACCGAATGTATATTTCATCATATGGGACCATGTGGTACCGTATGTCAATAAAAGCAATACAAAGACAATTTTGTTTTTGTAGTGCACAGCTACGGTACCATAACCTTTACATGACTATTTCTTTGGCTGCAAACACAAAGAAAGAAGAAATGTGTTCTATTTCTGTAGTGCAACAGTGAAAATATGTGTGTATGTAATGGGTTTTCTTAATAATTCTGGTTTTATCACATTTCTGAACAAGTCATTCAATAACACACCTATTTAAACTACTTTGTTGGGATCTAATGATTGTTTATGTGCTGCCTCATTAAATGGCAAAAATTCATATAAACCAACTATTTACCATGTTCAGTAATGATCCAGCTTAAAAAGTGTGCATCACAGCAGGCCTAACTCAGCTGTTGTGTAACATCTGTGTGCATTTGTGTGTGCGCGCGCTCATGCCGTAAATGGGAGTAGACGGGGAAGAATAATATCAGTTCACCACTCCAATTTACGATACTAAGTGGTAAGTCACTTCGAGTTATTAGCTTACAGCATTTCTGTGCACCTCCAATATGTTAGAAGTCTGTGCAGTGCTCTCTCGTTCTCGAATGATTATTAGAAATTTTCCATGGTGACAATAGAGGACAAAGCGACAAAGTTTCATTATTGCCATATTTTTGTTATTTCAATAGTTGTAAGTAGCCGTAAATAGGAGAAGAGTATCACCTGTAATTTGTGTTAAAGAAATTGTCTATTTTAAAAGCAACAAAAACAAGGTGCTGACATGTTTAGTTGTTCCGAGTTCATAAAGGTTAATCAATTATCGAAACGGTGAACACTAGTGTTAGCTGTATGTGGCAGCACTAACTTGTAATGTGGTATGTGTTTTAATGGGCAGCGCAAGGTGCTGACACCAATAGAGCTACTGTGTGGGCTGCTGCGAGCAGCGATCCTGCCCCACACGCTGGACCGCATGTCACCGTTGCGGCCCAGTTTCGGGGTGTGGCCATCACTTGGGGTAGAGGTGCTGGGGCCATGGTTGCCCCACTGCCTACGCTGTGTGCGCTCCACATACACCAGTCTCATTCGCCTCGACCTTCCCAGCGAGGCCCTCGATATTGTCGGCTCCCTGATCTTCGACCTCAGGTTGGCTAACAGCTTTCTCCCGCCCCCTCTCCTACCTCCTTTTCCCCCCTCCCTGGAGTGTATTACACATGAGACTCATTATATGTTTGTTAAAATAGTGCAACTTAGCTTTTTAACTAGGAACATTGTAAGAAATTGTCTCTTTCCTTATGCAAAATACCACATAAGTGATTTTTTATGATATGCTGGGAGTATGTTTAATGTAAGTGCCAAATGTTTCAGGTTACATTGTATGAGTACACAGTTCTTACAAGGTACTGATTACGTCAAGTTGCTGCACAAGAAAGAGACGTGGCACATTGAGTTTGATCCAAATCATAGTGGAATAACACAGCTGGTAAGGATTGTTTTCCTTATGTGGAAATTTTCATAATTAACAATTTTGCAGAGTTGCTTAAGGGGAGCTTACAGAGTTGAATTTTTGTATGCGTATATTTCCTCCAAAGGAGGCTGAATTGCACAACATTGCACCACTAGTCTTCTTTAATCAAGTGATTAGCGCACAACGGAGTTGTCTATATGAACCGAAACAGCCAAATTTCAATCTATATGGACCTCCTTAAACAAGAAAATTGCTCCCAAATACCATATTATGCTAACTGAAACCAGTCTCTGACAGAAAAGTTACCGTATTTTATCGCATGTAAGTCGCCTGCGCATATAGGTTGCACCATTATTTTCAAAGGGTGTTAAAAAAATAATAATATTTATTGTTTATAGGTTGCTCTCATCATTGTCGTAAATCCTGTACAACACGGCCTGCGCCAAGGGTGGCTGATGCACGCGACCTTGGTGAAGGTCGTGTGGCAGCTGTGTCCTTGCAAGCAAGCGGTGTTGCCAAGCGTACAGTGCAGACACAGTGCGCCGCAAGTTTGTTGGACGTAGTTCGTCTGGAATGTTCTGATATAGCATTCGAGATGCAGCCTTGACTGCCGGAGTTTGTATATTTATTGAAAAAAAGAAATAACTTATAAAGGTGTGATTTAATTTGAAGTGATATTTTTACGACAAAAATTTTATCGAGCTTTCTTTTTATATATTTCAAGTATTTCTAACGATTTATGTTAAAAGCCAAAACCTAACCATTATTTCTGCAGTTTATCTTTGAAAGTTTTAAATAAATGTTCAAAATATAGAAAAGCATTTGAATATTTCCATTATGTAATTGCCTTTGCAATCCTTAACAGAAAAAAATATTTTAAAAGAATCAAAAGGAATCTATCTTTGCTCAATAACTGACAATCAATTATTTTAGAAAGCTTTCTGTGGAGTATAAGAGATAGCAGCACATTAGCGTTGGTTATTAAGTACCAAATGTTAGCCGTGATTTACACGTCTTTCTCTTATATCGTCTTTGCACCGCATGTATTGTTATTTTGATGTGGCAGTGAAGAAGTGCGACAGTTTCTTGATGGAAAAGCGATGTACCTATACCGCAGGTTTCAAAATGAAAGTGATTTTGTTTGCTGAAGAGTTTGGAAATTGAGCCGCGGGCCGTGAATTCGGAGTAAATGAAAAGTTAGTGTGGGGCTGGAGGAATTTTTCTCACTTATAAGTAGCACCCCGAGTTTTCTCACTTATAAGTCGCACCCCAAGTTTTCAATAAAATTTTTTAAATAAAATGTGCAACTTATATGCAATAAAATACGGTATGCGTTTTTGTTGATGAAATGTAAATTAATATATTAGAGTAATGTATTCTGAGGAAAATTATTNAAATACGGTATGCGTTTTTGTTGATGAAATGTAAATTAATATATTAGAGTAATGTATTCTGAGGAAAATTATTTACTAGTTATACATAAAAAAACTTCTGAGTGAGTTTAAATTAATGAAAAAGGAGACCTAAATGCCCCCATACACCTAACACAACACCGGCAATAAGGCACGTGTTTACATTTTCCGTGAGGGAAGATACATTGTATATTGTTTTCAAGATGAAATATAAATTAATTTACTGTAATAGTGTGGTGTATTCTGAGTAAAACAGTACCCCAGTTGTGTAAAAAGACTACTGAGTGAGCTAAAATTAATGAAAAAGCAGACTGCAGTGCCGCACATATACCTAACAACAATTGCGATGTGGCCCATGTTTACGTGTCCTGCAAGGAAATGAAATGTTTTATGTTGATAAATTAATATTTTAATACAAACAACGTGCCGTTTACATTTTGAGTCAGCAATAGGAGAAAAGTGAACTTTTACAAAGACTGAATCAAGAGGCAATGCTGCTACCTGTTGTGGAACACGCTCGGCGTATAACACGCCATCCGTTATAACATGCCCTTCTACTCTATCTGTTAGCCAGTTCCAGAACCACAACCAGCCAGCAAAAAATATAGTTTTCTCGTGTAAAATAACTAATTTACGAACAGATACCAATGGTTTTATTTGTCCGCGAGCTCTGTATAATTTTTTAAGTAACATTTGTGTTGTACATTGATTTTTATACTAGAATTTTCTATTGGGTCGGTAATAGTTTTCGTTATGCCTACACCCATTTCACGCAAAGTTTTCCTTCTACAAACCCATATTTTTGTGGTTTTTGTGTTGTTACTATTCTGTATTAATAAAACGAAGAAAGTGGGATACGCATGGGTAGTTTAGAAGCAATTATTACGTTATTCCACACCACATATTTCTAACACAAGCTGTTTAGTATCAGTAATAGCAGAATAACTGCTTTGAAAAAGTTATTGGTAAGTTGTTTCTTGGCGAATGAAAAGTGCGTTGACAAGCAAGTTTCCCGAATTACTTTTATTTCCAGTCTTAACATATTAGCTGTAACATCCAAAGTGTAATAAGAACTGCAATTACAGTCTCGCAAATGTTAACCCAAATTCGTTGTCGGTAATAAATAAAAAAAAGTTAAGAAATATTTAATTTTTTGCAAGGTTGTTTATTTTTACTTTTATAACCTACAAATTTTTTAGGCAGATGTCAGTCTATAAATACCTTAACATTTGTTTAGCATTACAATGAAGAGTTAATTAGCTGACAGTGTGTTAGTAAAATAAATATACAGCCGCCACTTGATGCACCAGCTGATGGCGAAAGGATACATAAACAAAAAGTAAACATTGGCGCTACNTACAGCCGCCACTTGATGCACCAGCTGATGGCGAAAGGATACATAAACAAAAAGTAAACATTGGCGCTACTTTCATGAAGTGTCAAAATCTTGCCAAGTTACATGAGACAGAGAGTAGACGGGGGGCACTCACAGACAAAGGCAGCCAAGTTAGTTCACTTTATTATCAGACGTCACGCCAACCCTTCTCATGTGATAGAAGCCAGCCTAGCGCACCGCTTAAGCTCTGCCCACGGGAGGAGGAGCTCACCCCGTCACCCCGCATCTCAGAGAGCCAGCAGGCAGGTGAAATATGTGTCCGTGCACAGCCACAGAATGGCAGTTCATCCTCAGTAGATCGCTCCACCACTTCCAGTGCTGGAGCTCTCTGCTAACACAGACGTCTTCACAACCAACCAAACGCTTTTCGAGAAACCCCCGCAGAAGTCAACACCCCTTTTCTAGACACACTACCCAAGTCCCTTCTGGGCAACAAGCATAGAGTTAGTTAGGGTTAGCCAGTATAATAGCTACCTAGCCACATCTGCTTTGTTAGTTCCAGACCCAGGTCCCCGTCACCTTGTTTGCATAGGTTAACTTCCGTTACAGTTCTTGGTAAATTAGGAGATAGGACGGGCCACCTTGTTATTCCTCCCAGAATAAACACGTCTTCTATTAACTTCAAAGTTCTCATTGCTAAGGGTGGCCGTAACGCCAAGGTCCGTAGACGTCAGCCCACCAGGTAAGAGCAGGAGACAGCGGCATTCCCAACCTATTTTCCGAACCTAGTGTAGGACTGCAGGCTCCCTAACCAGATGCACGTATGTCAAAACAATACACATTAGATGGCTACCCATACTGTGCACCTGGTGTGCAGTACGTTAGAGCCTCAACCATTAGGTTACAACCACAAGGCGGTTAGTCAGTCAGTCCAGTCCATTCACTCATCCACCACGCTGAACTGTCGCCGGTTTGAGTACTTGGGTACGACTCTGGTTGGCTCGGTCTCTGCGTGGCTCAACACTTAGTTTGGGTACTTCGTCGCCTGCTCATCTCTTGCATGGCCGACACTGTAGAACCTACCTAGATGCCTTATACCCGTAGGAGGGGTACCAGGTTTCGTATTAGAAAGGCGGCTATCAACTCCAAGATTAACTTGGGTTTTAACCCAGCCCCAACTACACTTTGCAGCATAACCTCCCGGGAATGAGCTCAAGCCGCCCGTCAGTTAGAGAGGCCTCACCTCCCAGCTCCCTCCCCTTCATTTCAGCCCCCATTCAAGACAGCCGAAGAATCACATCCTGTCGTCTTCACCCTCCGCCAAGTACTCAACGTACCACCACTGAGTCTCGCCAACCTGTAGTGCCACCTCAGCCAAGCCAGCAGCCCTCCTCGAACCTCTACCTGCATCACCCGCCGCAGCACCACCTTCGCCCCAAGCCTTTGGATGAACTCCAGCAGGAGCCAACTCCAGCTGAAGTAGAGCGAGAAGCTACCCCGGGCAATGCCCGCCAAAGATAAACCAGTTACTGTGTGCAGGTTGGTAATACATAAGGTCTTTTGGCGCACTCCAGACTTTGTACCAAGTCACCAAACCATGTGCCCCAGGTTGTATACTGGTTGGGCTCCAATGAACAAACCATAAGTCAATCTTGACAGCCAGCCGGTCTCTGACCGACACACCTAAAATTAACCCTATGTGACGTACCCATCAATCACAGACATCATGTGTCAACTTCATCAGTGTATCGGCTCTTAAGACCTCGTTANCCCTATGTGACGTACCCATCAATCACAGACATCATGTGTCAACTTCATCAGTGTATCGGCTCTTAAGACCTCGTTAAGAGCTGCCCAAATCTCTCAACTCTAAATTCATCAGTGTGTATACTTAACATACAGAACATACTTGAAATGAAAAACCAATTTCAAAAAAGTGTCGTGTTTGTAGTAAATGATGCTTTGAAACACATCATCACAGAAAAATAAAAGATACAAGTATTAAAAGCAAAGTTATTTTAATTGGTAAACACATTGTGATTAAAATGTGTTAAACTCTGACTGGCTGATAACAATATTTTGATGTAAAAAGTGGTTTTTATTGGTAGCACTGAACAACACAATAGCAGTACAAACATTACAATGTGTAAACAAGAAATTGAATACACAATATTACCACTTACCATTAGTTTTGTTTTCGTCATCACAGTGTGATATTATTAAAGTTAGGTGAAGAAGTAATTTGAATTTTCCACTGGAAAATACAACTCATTAGGAGAGAGTGTGCGGTTTTCTTCAACATTTTGTTGACACGCCCGCAGCATTACGTATTTTCTGCTTGTAATGACACTAAAACAGGAGAATATGCAATTTGGAAACACATGTGAACTTCAGACAGTTTTTTGCAGTAGCATTTTGNGTTTTCGTCATCACAGTGTGATATTATTAAAGTTAGGTGAAGAAGTAATTTGAATTTTCCACTGGAAAATACAACTCGTTAGGAGAGAGTGTGCGGTTTTCTTCAACATTTTGTTGACACGCTCGCAGCATTACGTATTTTCTGCTTGTAATGACACTAAAACAGGAGAATATGCAATTTGGAAACACATGTGAACTTCAGACAGTTTTTTGCAGTAGCATTTTGAAATCAAGCATTTCCTTTTAGTGACATATGAAAAGTGGGGAGAGAATGTTCAGAAAACGTTGCGAGAACATGCCTGCATCCTTCTCCTGTATAATTTCATATTTTTGCACGAGTGTGATGGCCTGCCTCTTGCTTGCTTCCACTCACATTAGAATTGCAATCCAAAAACCTGTCGAAAAGTAGGGTACGTCTTGAACAACTGTAACAAAATAAATTTTAAAAAATTTGTTTAAAAAAAATTAAAATTCTAGTGAAATAGCGTAATGAAGTAGTCAATAAATGTAAATCCAACCAAAAATCAAATCTTAGTGAAGAAAAGCCAAAAATCCTAATTGTTAAAGCACTTGACATACAAAAACACGCGTAACAGCAAGCAAACTCCGCGGGAATTATAACAGGGCCAAGATGGGTGTAACATGCAAGGATTTAGAAGGGTAAAGTGTGGGGTTATTTCTTTTTACTGCTTATGGCGTACATCTGTGTCGACGTTGGCTGGCGCTGCTGCCCTGAGGTGGGCCATGGAATGTGCCATGCTGTGAATGGGTATCTTGGCAGACAAGTACAGTGCAAAAAAGAAAACTGCACCAGCGAATGCTGTGCTGTAGATCAGTTGAAAGTTCAATGAATCTTGTGTGCTAGCGACAGTAAATTTTATTTAATTACTGCTGTATTCACTGTGCTACCCATATTGTTTTTAAATGTTCCTGCTTTCAAATGTGTTTAAATAAATTTTTTTTGCTGTTTCCAAAAATGTGTCCTTGCATACAAATGAGGCTTTATTGTCCATGATAGATTTTCCAAGATTTCAGACGTGGCCACAAACTGAAACTAGTCACCAGAATTTTTGCATGAGGGAAAGTGGCGGATATTGCAATGGACTGGTGGGTTTTCTCGGAGCGCTCCTATTTCCCCCACGTTTGAATTCTGCAGCTGCTTCATATTCGCTTCATTTCAAAGACCTTGTTGTTAAGCGTCATCCAAAACTTATCAACTCTCATATCTCTTATGCCTCAGTCACAATGAATACATGTAAGGTGCGCAGGCAGGGAAGGATTATAGAGAGCTGTTTTTCTATAGTGACAGTTGAAGTAAACGAAAGTCTCGCACTTTGCAAGCTCTAGCTGATGAGTCGCTAACTATTTGAAACTAATCACCATAGCCTGGGACCATTTTTAATTTTTTGTGGAAGAAAGAACTAATATTAATGACTTTAGTATCAGATATATTGCTATTAATTGTTAAAATAACAGGAATATGATAAAAATTATTAAATGTTAAGATATTTTTACTTTTGGGGAAAATAGAAATAAAAAATTAACATAATCAAAATTTGAGATTTGCAAGGATGTCATTGTGTTAGGCACACTTCCTTCAACCTGTCATTTTGCACTAGCTATGAAAAACTAAATTAGTACACGTTTGCATTTTTTTTATAATTATAAAGCACAAAATATGATGCCGGGCTGTCAGTGTCGACGTGTTACTTGAAGTGTAGACTAGGGCTTGTCCTACTGAGAACGCTGGTGTGTGGTGTTGCAGCCGTCGGAGTTTGAGAGCAAGGTGCAGGAGGTCCTGCGGCTGGTGAAGGAGTCGGTGCTGGTGGGAGAGCAGAGGGAGTCCGCTCTGCTGGAAAACAGCAATGCGCAGCGGGAGCTCAGCGCGCTCATTCAGAACATGCTGCTCAGCTTCGGGCAGGTAGGTTGCTGTGTCCACAGCCAAGCCAGGCTGACTGCAGACTGCCCAGCATGATTGGTACTGTGTGTGCATTATTAAAAGGAGATAGAAAACACACGTACTCGTTAGGGCAATACTGGTGGATAGACACACACAGTCAGGCAAACCCATTTTCCATGCGAATGCACGGGTGTGACGTTTTGCTGGCTGGGCCAGGTTCTTCAGGCGATGATTGATGGTGACACACTGCAGTGAGTAATTGTGTTTTCTATCTCTTTTCAATAATGTAATTAGTAGCCAAGCTGCCTATTCCTACTGTATCAAATGTTAGTATTTGGTTATCCTTGTGCTGTGCAGTCTTAGGAATGTGATTGATGCATTCTGTTTTCCAGTGGTGCTTAGTGTTCAGTTACAATGTTATTAAAACATGTTACATCATGATGTAATTTTGATTCCGCGCAGGTATACAGAAGGCATTACTTTTTTCAGCGCATTTAGAAAGTTGAAATTTATAATGAGTAACTTTCCTTTAAGAATAAGAAACCTGTATTTCTGAGTCATGTAGAATATGTGAAACTATTCAATGAAAAGGGTTTGTTTAAGACCAATAAAAAATTTTGTTAGAAATTTAAAAAAAAATTGTTTGCGCATAAACAGTATTATTTATGGATGTAAGGATAACGTTAACTCCGTTAACTACATTAGTGCCTAAATGTAGTTGACTTTCAGTTAATACATGTCTGTTACAAAATTCATGTTTTCAGAAAGACTGAAATATGTTTTTAGGCCCTGGAGACCCTGGCATTCAGCAATAATGCTTTACATGAAGACCATTCCCATGCAGTATCTCAGCTGATTGGCTCCCCAGCTGTCTACAGGGCAGGAGAGAAAGAGAGCAGTGGCCCAGTAAGATTATTGCAAGATGTTGCTTACATCATGGTGTAATGGGTCACATGTTAATGTCCAAATTATTGTGTAGGGATTATACCAGGTTATTTTGAAACTGGATGTTGATGTTTAAGTAGTAGGTACTAGTTACTGGCCTTAGAGTAGTTAAAATATATAATTAAATAAATAAACTGATTGGGGTTTAAACTTTAAACCATGTCGTACACACAAGATTTGTGTAAAAGTTGATGTTCCTGGAATTACCTCATCATTTAATGGGAAAATACCAATGCTTTCATAGCAGAAAATTTGAAATCTCATTCAAATTAAGAAATTTGTATATTATACACACATTATATTAATTTCAGATTGAACAATGCTGCAGTTAATTTCTTGTCAACATTGTAAATTGATATTTACTTGTCAGTTCATTAGGTATAACAATTTGAAATTATGGTTTTAACCATTAGTGTAGGCCTGCCGTTTTAATTAATTTTATCAGTTTTAACAGATTTTTAAGTCTAGGAAAATTTCTGTGAAATAATTTTAAGGTTTACAAAATTATTTCTTGCGATCTTTTATATATCTACTATGTTGTATACTGGGGCACCATAACTAATGTTTAAATAGTGTGTAAAATCTCTCTAAATGATTATTACGTGTAACAAAACTATATGGTACAAAACTATATGCCTAAAGTCTTTAAAGAGCAGTAAAAACACTGTATGTTTACCTCCATTTACCCAAATATATTACGTTCGGAACTGAGAAATTTTTATCTCCACAAAGAATATCCGTGTCCGTTATTAATATATAAATCACGCAAGTGTCATATACACATTTCATCGCATTTCACTTCAAAATATCGTTAGGTTGATAAATGTAAAAAGTAAACAAACTTTTTTTTTTTTTCACATGCCAAAGATATTGTACGTACACACAGCACTTTACTCAAAATGGCTGCTGCATACATGTGACACTAGCACCTGCAGCAATGTGTGTCAGTTTCACTGACACACTTATTTGAAAGATTCTCGCAATTGAGGTGAATAATTAAGCTAAATATTTTGGACGTACGCCATTGCTTCAATACCGTATGTCCAAAATATTTTGCTTAATCATTGACTGGCATGGGTATATAGTTATCTTTATATTTCTGTTCCTGGCTGTATGTTCACATGCAAAGACCAAGGCCATTATTGAAAAGAACCTTTGCTGCGATTTTCCATTTTTGCGCACGTAATCCAAATTTGGTGATGGTGTTTTGCATTTGGCATTGAAATCACAATGGAGAGGAAACAAAATGTATTGCAGATACAGTCGACGTATAAACAAAAGTATAAGTGCAGGTGGAGAAAAGAATTCCCATGGTTTGTACATTCCAAATAAAAACAATGACATTAAATAGGTAAACGTCCTTCATATCCACTTTTTTTCTTTAATTTGCCAATTTTTTTTTAATTCCAAGGATTTTACCCAATGATTCCAAGATTTTACAGGATTTTTATATACAAGAACCAGGATTTCAGCTTCAGGGCTGGTGGCAGCCCTGCATTAGTGTAATTGTTTGGAATAATTGGTACATCCACCAAAATTTAAATATTGTTATCTACAAATGATTAGAAGCTGTATGTGGGTAGTGTAAAAATCTTGAAAAATTCTAATAGTAGTGAGTGTTTTTGGGCAGTTTTAATGTTTTGACAAAGTACAAGATTGATTACATGGAAATGACTGATCCAACAGTATTTTACATTACAAGTGTGCTCTCTTCAGGTTGTCTTTTATTTTTTTTGTTAAATATATTTTAATGTTTTCACTGAAAGATGTACCAATAAAAGTATCTAAGTAACAAAATTAATTTAGTTTGAGTGGAACTGTAATACAAACAACAGATTCGTGTTCTATAGTCTGTTCGCATTTTATTCACACTTTGTGAATCTAACCTTTAAAAAATCACTCCATGTATGACATATTTGGTTGTTACAAGCGCTTTTATACTTCTGTAAATATAAAATTACCTTATTTTTGGTTAAATTCAACTTTTACTTACATTCGCTCTGTGAATGATAATATGTATTTAATTTATAATTAATTGGAATAAAAACAAGGAGTAAAAGGTGTTTTGGTAATGCCTAGTAAGAAATAGTTCATATGCAGTGTGTTATTACGTGAGTGTGCCTGAATGTTGTGTATTGTCCTTTTGGTGTAATTTTCTTGACTTGATTAAGATGTTTGCATGGGGTGGAGGAATATCCTGCAAGTAGAACTTAAGCAGGGTTTCAGAAAAGTTGGAAGTAACAGTGAATGGACTTTAATAATATTTAAATTTTTTGCTTTAAAATGATGAAATGAAAATATTTTTTTGGACAAAATGGTGAAATGTTAATGATGAAATCAGCTCATCCTGTTTACCATAAATATGGGGCCCTAGTATGATCATACTCAGTGGAGCTAGAAAGGGGGTGTAATTTTTTTAACATAGTTTTGTTGAAATAATTTCTTACTAATCCCTTACTTACTTTTTGGAGGAAATTTTCGTAGTTGGTCAGCATGCACAGAGCAAAATTAAATTGTTCCATTACTTTCTGTAGGTGTGGGAGCAACGGCTTCTTACAACACTTAGCAACAGCCAGTACACGGCTTCGGTTATTCTGCCACGAATATCGGAGCTCTTTGTGCGCCATGGCTATCCTTCGCCAGACTGGCCGATTGCTTCTGCAACCAGTGCGCTCACCGCCTTGGATCGCCGCATCCTGGAGATGTACCTGGAGCAGAAAAGTGACCCGCTGGTTGGCACCATTGAGCCGTCCATGTATTTGGGACGTTTTGATTGGGACACTGTTCGCAAACCTGTCGATATACAGCCGTATGCTAAAGAGATCATCACCAACATGATTGGAGTCCATGCAGAGGTATGTTTAGCAAATGCAGTAAGGTAATCATGCTCGTATTACTTAGTGGTGCTAGAACTTTTCTTGGAGGAAATCTCTTCAATCATTGTAATTTGTAAAATGTCTTTCAGAACATTAATTTAAGGTTTAATCATTTTTTGTAAGGTACGACTACATTCGGGGAGTTGAGTTGGCCCCTGTTAGGGCTATGTCTCCAAAAGTGTGATACAGTAAAACCTCAAGAATGTTCTGGAACAGTTTAAAAAGTGGATTTGTTTATGGGAGAGGAAAAACTGGATCATTTCACATTAGAGAGGCAATGAGTGTTTCATGAACCAAATTTCTCTTTCCAGTGTGGTAAATTATATTTTCATAGTAATTATTTTTATTGGTTATTTTCACAGTTGTGTTGTGTGAGCTTGGATTGCAGGAGGTGTTGGTGACTGCTGTCCACTGTGCGTGCAGGTACACAGGGTGAACCCCAAGCTGGTGTCCCAGGTGCTGACGCAGATAGTGGAGACAGTGGCAGAGGAACTGTCTCGCCTCATGTCGTGTGTCACCAGGTTCAGCCTGCAGGGCAACCAGCAGGCGCGGGCAGACATCAGGGCCATGCAGGAGACGGTCCGCCTCTACGCTACGCCTACTGCTCAGTGAGTGATTACACATGATGATAGTTGATGATAGAGTTTGGCCTTCAATACAAGAATAGTTTACAGAATGGTCTGGTGTACACAAAGTTAGCAAGTTCCTGTGTTCATTGTGTTTGTTAATGAAATGGGAATGAGAGTTTAAGTAAGGTTTTTGGTATAGGTTTTTCACTTTTTTTATGATTATTAAAGCACATTCCTTAAAGTGACTTGTATTTTCATTAAACAGATATTTTCAGTTAAAAATTTTGTCAATTGTGTACTACCACTAAAGCAAAAATACTTGTAATATTGCAGTTTTTGAGGGATTTAGTTTACCTTTGGTCAGAGATATTTTAATTAGATATGATTAAAGAGTACTTGCTTATGTTTTCACTTCATTTAATATAATTTCCAAATTTCATTTTATTATATGAGTTAAACAAAATGCAATACGATCTTTGGTTAATTTAATAGTTTATTGACATGGATATCATGTGTAAATTTATTTAATTTGTTTCTAAGTGATATTCAGTATTATAATTTGGTTTGTTATTATTCATTATTCCCTAGAGGATAGAAAGTATATAATGTTTACTAAACAAATGCTTGAAAAAAAATATACTTGGGGTTTCTCGTCTCGCCATCGCTGATTGGCGGAGAGATGTGGTTTGTTCAGACGACAGCCAATTAGAGGTCATGTGACAACATAAGTAAGACCGATGTGAAATAGAACGTAATTTTTTCATTAGAACTAACACAACCACAGTTAAAAATGGTCATGTGGGAGTTCATGTAATCAGAATGTGATGATTCATATTTTAAGATTGAGAAAAGAATTGCGGAATATAGATTTTGTTTGTAAAGAAGGGAATTGTTAACTTGTTGAATTTGCTGTAGAAGAAGAACGAAGTTAGTAAAATATTTGAGAAGGTAATAATTTTGAAGTAATTTAAACTGAAATGTTACAAATGGCGTGTAACGTGTGAATTGTATTGTAATTCTACTGAAATTTTACATACTCACCTTGAAACTTCCTGATTGGTGAAAATAACACTACCATTGCCATAGATCATTTGAAAGGAAAGATTGTAACTCTTACATTTGGATGAATATGGTTTTCATGATTGTGCTCAAATATTGTATTAAAATAATTCTAAAGAATCATGTATGTATAATTTTGGTCAATGTTATACCATAATTATGTATTGCGAAATATATTTGGGCTCTCAGCTGATCGAGTGCGTGCAGTACATTCAAAATTTTACTTGCATTCATTGTCAAATTATTTTCATTTTCAGAGCATTTGAAAGTTTTAGGTCTGCTTGCAATTGGTGTCATATTACAATCAATTCTATACAATATTTTGAGATGTTATATTCTTTATTTAAAGGAGTTGAAGTGAAATAGTTTTTCATGTTATTATTTACAGTAATACTTTTGTAAAAATTCCCATTTTTATTGTGTTTATTAGCTAAACTTTATTCACTGATAATGTACAGCTCTCATTATTCTCAAAATGAAGTCTAATAAAGCAAGAAGTTGTATTTTATTGATGTACATGTCAGAACCCTCATCTACTTAGGTCCTGCATGTATGGATATTTTTTTACAGTCCCCTGAAAAGCTGTAGATAGGGAGTCTACTGTATTAATTTATTATGTAAAATAAATGTTTAGTAAGTACAGCATCATGATTATAAATTAAACAGCTCTTAAGAGATTTTATGAATTAATTTTGATACCATTTTAGTTTGCTTTTTCTATTTGAGAGATTTTTGTTTTATAACAGTGCTTGAAATTAGAAATTTCTGCATAATATTGCATTACCATAATTTTTGAGAGTATTAATTTGGATAAGTATACCATGTCCATTTTATGTCCCCAATGTGTCTTTCTGAGAAAGGCAACAGGCAGTATCCCGTTGTGGGGATTGATTGTATTTAAGTATTATTTATAGTAACACGAACATAATTGAATGCCTAGTACAGAAAAGATGTGTTTACATTTACAAACATTTGTGGCCGACTTTTCTATTTACTTGTTGTAAAATTTTTGTATCGTGTGTTAAACAATTTTCATTACGGTTTCCATATTGTATTTAAAATATTGAGGGTGTATGTGTAAATTGGACAACAAGGAACATTAACCAATTTTGTAATTTGTGTTTGTTGCAGAACTTTTTTTACAGAGGCACTCGAAGCCATACCACTTCTCAACAACCCTGCTGATGAACAGTAAGTTCCTATGTAGTACAACAGATCAGACTGTACTTTTATGATGTACAAAAGTTGTGCAACACACAGTAGACCCCCAATTTTATGAAATGCCTTGGTCCCCAAAACTGATTTTATAAAATCGTTGCCCTCGTAAAATGGAAACTAATAATTCAATAGGCTAACATTTTCCAAGTAAAATTATATCCCAGAAACATTAAAAAATTAAGTGGATCTTTAGTTTAACAGAGTGCAAAGTCCATGTACAGTGGCTTCTTGCATAAAAATTTCAGGATTATTTATTTAAATAATAATTAATTTTAATAGATGCACATCTTATGAATAAAATTATAATCTGGAAGGGCTGATATGACACCCATTTTGTCGCCAAATGGTGTCTAAGCACTGACCCTGAGGTAGAAAAACCAGATTATGTCGTTTTGAATTATTAATTATTGAAGCTCTTAAAAAACTTATGATGTCCGTATGTATTTGCTTCTGCCTCAAAAACCACACTTTCTTGTAATTAAATTATTATAATAATTGCTTTGAAGTTACACATTTATTAGATAAAGTGGTAGTAGTCTTGTGTATGTTATCTAGGTGTGTGCGGCATTCAATGCAATGGTATTGACTGCTGATGTACAGGTAAACATCTGGCTTGGAGGAATAAGCTTATAAGCTTCAGTCGACCTCTGGTGATACACGGCATGGTAGCACAGTCTTTTTCCTCACCTTGCGTGACTAGTGAGGTGGGATATGGTTGCCTAGTGGCATCTTCGTGCCCTTCCACTTGTGGCCAACGTAGTGGAGGGGTGGTTGCTGTGTCTCCTTAAGCTGCAGCTTATCACAACCTTCTGCTTCAGTGTGTTCCCTCATTTTCATCACACGCTTATGTTCCATTACGATGATGCTCACTCGAAATACTATGGCAGCATTTTTTAACAGCTTTTCACCATTTTTTTTAGTTATTAATATTGTGGTGTACCAATTAAGGGCAGCAGCACACCACCACCTTTATTTTATTATTAACAAACATAGTTTTTATTCCATTTAATTGTAACTTCTTGCATTTACGCAAAAAAATTTCAATAATTAAATTTTTTTACAATTATTTTTTGCGGTTTCCGAGAATGGCCGTACAAAAAGGCTATCTACCCTTGTAATGTGGCATCCTCACAGTTAGGCACCATTTTTGTAATATTGCCCCACGTGTGGGTTGTCATAATTGTAACGTGGCACGCGGCCCATTATAGCCGACTTTATAATATTACAGCCCCGCGTTAGGCCACCATATTTGTTATGCCGCACGTCAGGGTATTGGCAGCTGGAAGTTGCCACTCGGCTAGTTTAATGGTGGCAACACAAACTCTTCAAAAAGGTGTCAATTAAATAACAAATAATGTATTCAAGTTCCGGTTTATTATTCTGTAATTTTATTTAAACAGTTTGACGCCACAGTTCACATACAATTCAGGTATGCCGAGTACGAACAGGGTTCACCGATACACAGACAATCTAGAGAGCAGCATCACAGTCGTTAGTTAATTATTTACTTCATAAAAACTTGCATTGCCCGAGTATCTCGCAACCTTCCACACCGGCGTAGAAATAAATGAGCAGAATAAAGTTGCCAGTGTGCTGGTAAAGCGCCACGCCTGACGCAGCCTCGGCGAGCACTGAGAGTCTACTGCCGAAAGTCTACTGCTGAAGGGTGTCGACTGCTTGTAATCCACTGCTCTATATCAACTGCCGGACGGCGACAATCAACACGCTAGACCAAAAGCTGTCTGCCTGCAGTTCGGAAAGCTTCTGCGTAGCCATCCGAACTAAATCGTTGGTAAAAAAATAACCCAACCTTTTAGAATAATAACTGTCGATGCAGTTTGGAAAAGCTTCTAATCTAATGCTAACGCTAACGTTCAAAACGAAACAGCAAACGGATGCCCGATAAACAAACTATCACGGTAAACGAATCACCACTGCTTTAATTTTGAATCTCGATAAAATATTATGAAACCCCGTTAAACGAAAGAAAATTAACCACTTTGTCCCGAAAATTAATAATACTACGTCATTACACCCTCTTACAAATTGCTACGTCATAAAATTAAATAACGTCATAACTTCCATAACTCTTAAAATTAGGGTTCACTACATTCTGTTGTATATCACAGTAATTGGAAACATTTTTATTTTATTTGAAAGGTATAAGTAGAAATACATTTAATTGAAACTTATCAGGACATCATAAAGGGGAGTAGGGGAACTAGGGGTACTGCTACCTGTTTGCAAAAGTAGCCCTTATCTAATGTCTTAAAGCTAGGCTGTCATTAAAATAATATGGATACTAGTATGCAATAAAAAAATCTGATACATGACGGCTAAGGGAGAGGGACGTTACGTCAAAGATTGAGGTGTTTTAATGCTGCACCAGGTCAGTTGTGCAGATTGGGGGCGGACTCTACTGTGGAGACGTTTGTAGTATGATCCGTCGCCCTCACACTGGTTCCTTATATAATGTAGGATGCGTATGGTGCCTACTTGGTTCAAAATCTGTTAGGGTGAGGTGATGCATCCAGGCATTCGACACACGGATTTGGGCTAGCTTCCCCCACTGGTGTCGCTCCCTTTTGGCAGATGCTGGCCCTGGCTGGAAGACTTTGACTCCGGCTGGAGCGGACAGCTGTGTATGCTGGCTCAGCTGTCGCCTGCTGGTGACCGGGATGCTGGCCGGATGGCCGGCACGGGGTCGGTTGGTGCCTCACTGGTGTCCTCTGGATCGAACGGGACCACTCCCAATTGGAGAGAGTACCTCTGGCAGAGTAGTTCGATGGCGGGGTGAGCAGCTCCGGAAGACCAAATAGGTTGGCAGGGAGGGTAGTGAAGTGAGGCTCCACTAATTGTCAGGCGGCTTGTGCTCTCTTCCGTGGGTACTTGCAGTTGAGGGCTGGTGTAGATTTATTTCTTAGGGGGTGACGAGAAGCAAGGATAGCAACTGTCCTCCGGGCGTTCCTCCTGCTCCCTCGTCAGTGAGCGAACATCATAGATAGGACAGGTGCTAATGTTCATCCTGTAGAGTGCGGCAGGCAACAAACCCTTTGCTAAAGTGTACTCCAGAAGTACCTGGGTCAAGCCTTATCAGGCCTAGCACCCCATCCAGCGAGTTTGTACGCTCTGGAGGGAATGGGTTAGCTGACTTAGTTGGTCCAGATGCTTTGCAGAATGTCTTTCTAGTGGTTAGGGCTCTACCGTACTTGGCGCACTAGGTACCTTTACGCACCGGATCCACAGTATGGGTGGCCGTCGAACTTGTTCTGTGTGTGACATACTCGCAGTCTTGGATAGCGACTGCCCACGGTCCTACTGTATGTTTGGAAACTGTTGCTAATTCGTGGTCCCCTGCCACTTCCTTTGAGGGTGGAGCTTACCAGGTTTGGGAAAAGGCACATGTTCACTACAGAGACAGGAAAGACAGAAGTTAGCTAGACTACGTGTTTTATTCCCTTGAGAATAGAAACACTGTGACCTGTACTACCTCCTACCTCTACGTGTTCAACAGACTTTGTACAAGAGCAAGACAGGTGAAGGTGCCTGTCAGCTTAAGGAGCCTGGCTTGAAGAGTGGACAAGATCTTACATATAAGTTGGCCAGATTCTGACAGTCAGTGAGTGGTAACGTGACGTATTTGAAACAAACAACGTGCCATTTACAAAATCCTGTATCAACTGATGCACGAATGAACAAAAGTTAATATTACGTTGGCTATTCTTAGTGCACTGCCGACGCACATTAGACCAGCCAAAAATACGCACGATAAGAAAGAGTTCCTAGGTTAATTAATACATTATATTTTACGTGGTCATAAAACAACGTTTTTTAGTGTTAGAAACTAAAGTTCGTGCTAAAGTAGAAATGTATAGGTGTTCAAAATTAAAGGCAAATTAAAATGATCCGTATCCAAATGAAACGCAATTAAAAATCCTTTTTTCACGTCTTAATCGCCCCTCTCCAACCCTGCTTTCATTACGTGCTTGATATTAATTCCAAAAGCATACAGAAATATTGCATAATATTGTTGAATTATTTTTTCTAATAATTTGACAAAATATATTTCAAATTCATGTTGTTCCGAGCCAAACAGTTAACTTTAAAAATACGCTATCTGTTGAGCAAAATAAGAAGCTCAGACTTTGGTCCGGACAGGATGTGAGCGCTACCTGTCGGATTTTTCCGGAAGCATTACCAGCCACAAAAAAATAAGCATTCCGCATGCAACATATATAAATTTACGAACAGATACCAATAGTTTTATTTTTCTCAAGCTCTGCATAATTTTTAAAGTAACTTATATTTTGTGTACAGTGGTTTTGAGTACTAGTGATTTATATTCGGCAGGTAATCGTTCATTTACGTAAATTATACGCCATATTGTTCTCCGAAAATCAATTTCCTTGTTTCCGAATAAAGTTGGACACGTGTGAATAGTTGTTAAGCAGTTCTAACGTTATTCCACGTCACATATTTCCAACTCGAATATAATAGCTATAATGTCAAACGTGTGATAATAGCTACAAATACTGTTTCGCAAATGTTATCCCAAATTCACTGTCTTTGACAAATAAAAAAGAGTTAGCAAATATTAAATTTTTTGCATGGTTTTATATTTTTACTTTTATAACCTACTAATTTTTCTAGACAAACGTCAATCTAAAATATCTTAAAATTGGTTTAGCATTACATTTTTTTGTAGTTACAAAATTTTAAATTAATTNACAAACGTCAATCTAAAATATCTTAAAATTGGTTTAGCATTACATTTTTTTGTAGTTACAAAATTTTAAATTAATTATTTATATTTTTGACCTTTAACATAACAATTTACTGATTAATGATTTATGTACACATTACTATTACTAATATACAATCGCAGCTACGTANACAAACGTCAATCTAAAATATCTTAAAATTGGTTTAGCATTACATTTTTTTGTAGTTACAAAATTTTAAATTAATTGTTTATATTTTTGACCTTTAACATAACAATTTACTGATTAATGATTTATGTACACATTACTATTACTAATATACAATTGCAGCTACGTATTTCTGAGTAGCAAGTTTGCCTAAAAGTCCCACGAACAGTACATTGACAAGGGGATCGGCTGATNTGCAGCTACGTATTTCTGAGTAGCAAGTTTGCCTAAAAGTCCCACGAACAGTACATTGACAAGGGGATCGGCTGATGATGACAACATGAAAATAAAAAAAAAGATAGTTGCCATGTGGCCGATCAGCTAATAGCGGAAGGATACGAAGTCAGATGTAAGCAGTGGCGCTACTTTCGCAGACCTGTCAGAATCTGGCCAACTTACATGGTACAGAGTTTACCACGTGTGGTGACTCTTGACTGCAAGTGTCGAGGAGGGGAAGGGGGGGGGGGTAGCGACGAAACTTCATGGTTGGGAAGGCGTCGGTTGAAGAACTGGAAGACTGGAAGGTCTTGGAGAGTCCTTAGGAGGACTGTGGCTGTGCAGTAGAGGGCCTGTGCATGACTTGTGCTGAGGTGAGCTATGAGTACAATTGGCGTTTCTGCTGGGCGCACTGCGTTATATTTCCCTCGGCTGGAGGGTTCCTGCGTACTTTATTCGCTTTCGGTAATCTTCAACCGCCACCCCTTCGAGTTTGGGCCGGGCGGCGTNGCGGGTGGTATGTGGTATCCACTGCTTGCTTAGTGGAAAACTCTTGCATGCCTGCAGCTGCTTCTCAGCGGGTTTAAAAGTGGAAGGATTACATGGGTGCTGGTCTAGGAGGCGGCCAATCGGGTTTGATTCTCTTGGGGTCATGTGATGCACACGTGATGATGCGGAGCCGATAATAATAATTAGTAGGAAGCATCACGCGTTCAAAGCTGTGCAGCCCCATTTTACAATGGCAGCGGCGGAAATGTAATGAACACGTGGAATTATGCTATGTGCTGAATGTGGAGTGTGGATTACTTGGCAATCATTTCATTGAACCACATTCCATACAGGGCAGTTTCAATGCTCATTACTACAGACACTTTCTGGAAACTACCTTACTACTCTTATTGGAAGATGCACTGTTAGCAGTTCAATGTGATTTTGGTTGCAGTATAATGGGGCAGCACCACACTTAGGCATGACTGCACAGGTGGATTGGAAGAGGTGGCCCATTTAATGGTCTCCTGACNTAATGGGGCAGCACCACACTTAGGCATGACTGCACAGGTGGATTGGAAGAGGTGGCCCATTTAATGGTCTCCTGACGTCCCCCATTGTATTTTGTATTCTGGTGCTGAATGGAAGGGTAGGGTTGGAAACCGCACACACGAGACTAGATATATGGGCGATCACTGACGGCACCACTCAACTCCTAAATGTACATGCAGAGGCAGAACACCATGTTGCAACATGTCACAGCCTGCTTACGAGCAGATGGGGCCCGATTTTAACAGCTTGTGCAAGACCTCCAATGTGTGGACAATAAAAATATTAAGTCATTACATTGGTGTTTATTGCATTTCCATCACTGTCACTCTGAAATGGGTCTGTATATCCTACGTGCATATATGGCTTTTTTTTTGTTGCTAATGATCTTTAAAACACGCAGGCTTTTTCTTTTGTATTTTACACTAGCTGTGCTTGGTGAGTAGGTGCAAAATGATAGATATGCGTTTGCGTTCTACTACACTCATCAAAAAAGTAGCTGCACTCACAAGGAAGTCTCGGATTGCNAAATGATAGATATGCGTTTGCGTTCTACTACACTCATCAAAAAAGTAGCTGCACTCACAAGGAAGTCTCGGATTGCAGTGCTATTCAGGAAAACTGAAGTCACCAAGAACAAGAAATTATTACAAATTGAGACTGGAATTAGCAATATTTATTGCACTACACATACATTTCTCAGTATGACATTGAGCCGTCATGTTTGCACTCTCATTCCTCCAGATGTAGCAGCATGGTGTTTTAGAGATCCCTAATGGTGTCCTGCAATAATCCATCCCATGCAACTTGAATATTTGGTTACAGTTCTTGCAGAGTGGATTTACGATGGAGCTGTCAGTAGCATCCCACACATTTTTAATTGGGGCTATGTCTGGTGATGTGTCTGGCCATAACAATATTTCCACAGGAAAGAGGCTGCTCATGAATGGCAGCAGTATGAGGACAAGTGTTGTCCTGTTGGAATAGAGCACTGGTATATCACAACGGTGATAACCAACATAACAGGGAGTCAGAATGGAAAGCATGCACACTGGGACAATCTTATGTAGTCTGGCAGGTTCAACAATAAAGCCTGCATTTACTGACGCCACTTGCACAGCCGAGCGTGGAAACATAAATTTTCTGCATTTCTCACATTAGGAAACCTAACCCACCACATTTTATTCCTGTAGGTTTTTTTCTTGTGAGTGCAACTATTTTGGACCATGAGTGTCGTTTGTGTGCGAGTGTAAAAGACTGTAGTTTTTACTGTGAAAGCCAGAAGGAAACTGTATATGGCAGAAAGAATAGTTATTTCATGTGAAATAGGAAAATAATCATTGTGCAGCTACAGAAATATACGACAATTGCTATTTCTTAAGCAGCAACATAAGATACTTCAGAAAGTTGGTACCAAACAGTATTTAATGTCACAGTATTTTTTTATTTACATTCTGAAAAAAGCTGTTGTGTCTATGCTAGTTAAATTTGCATACATGTTAAATTTCGTACATTGGACATTTTAAGATTAGATGGAGTATGTGTACAATTATTGTAAGATATATAACAGTGTTCAGAGGTTTAATATTTCTGCACTGTATTGTATATTTATTATGGATTCTGTGGAAAGTGCACTAATTTTCATCATACATAAAATAATAGGGATGTAACGATTCCACTTTTTTTTTATTCTCGATCTCTGTGCCGATACCACTCTCAATTCTTGATTCCAAAAATTGTGATTCTTTTAGTTACAGACAATTACTGTACAGAACTAAATACTGTATAGGAGGGTGTGAAATTTAATTATTTAAACNTTTAGTTACAGACAATTACTGTACAGAACTAAATACTGTATAGGAGGGTGTGAAATTTAATTATTTAAACTAGGCCACATAGTTTATTCGAAAATATTTCCAAACCTCACTTGACATGATAAATGTTCACCAACACATGAAATTATTAANTAGTTTATTCGAAAATATTTCCAAACCTCACTTGACATGATAAATGTTCACCAACACATGAAATTATTAAAAAGTTAGCAAGAATAGCATTTTGGTACTAAAATGTGTGTACATTAACACTAATTTACTCAAATTAACTTTAAGTGGAAGTTTTAACGTCCGTGAACACACGCTTTGAATCACGTAGTGCAATTGCAATCACAGTCAAGTATCATCGGGCAGGTTATGAATGCAACATACCGAATCTGTATGCTAACAAAGTTAATTCCTCTTTCGATAACGAAATGAAAAGTAGCTAAGTAAGTTAATTATATTTTTTCACACAGCAAATTTGTTACGTTTGGAATTTGTCAACATCCCGGCGACGAGTGAGCACAACACACTGAAAAACAAACACATTCCGAACAAAAAAAAAACAGAAAATTTTCTGGCGTGTTATGAATTGTTTTAACCAAACCCATATTAAAAAACACGATGTTAGATCTCAGTAATATAGTTAAACATTTGGATTCGAATTAAACATTCATCGTGTACTAGCTTATTTTTATGTGAATGTTTAGGTTATGTATATTGAAACACTCGCCCCACATCATCCAGCAATCGATACTTGCAACTTACAGATGTTGCTCGCATATAAGACAAATTCAGTGCGCACGGTTTACCGTAACTTCCTAATAGTGCAAGTTGCAACCAGTTTTAGTTAATTTTCGCAGTAAATACGTAGAGTTAACATTATGAATAAACGGAAGAATCAAAACTTTCTCGATAATATTTGATTCATCAAATCATGATCACATATGTAAAGAGTCGATACAAAGTTTCTTGCATGAAACCAGACTTGTATTTTAGTTGGAACAACACATACAGACGTGAAAATAATTTTTTCCTGAAAATATCCGGATTTTCCACCCGACAAAAATCGTTATGAATTCCCAAAAATTTTCCAGAGGTTTGGGATCCTGCACACCCCTAGTTTTTAGAATGTAACGAAACTTGCTAAAAACAAAACTACCAAATCGCGACCAAACTGAAGCTACTAAATACTAATATACTAAATGGTAAATTTGAACTCGGCCAGTACTGTTTTATTTTCAGATTATTTCCGCATCTCATATTTTCACACACAAAATAATTTTCCATGAGTGATTAATTTACTGGCATAAATAAAGTAATTTTAAACGGTTTTTTGTAGGTGATAGGTTATGTAACCAATTACTAGAGTAATTGGTTTTTGTTGCTTCGTTTCTTGAACTTCCGATACTCGATTATACGATTCTTCAAGAATCGAGCGTATCAAGGAATGGTGGAATCGAGTGTGACATCCCTAATAAAATAGTGAAGTAGCACAGAGTAAGTGATCAGTGTAATACCTGTTGAGAGAAAAACTACTAAAGCAAAATGAAACACAAATGTTTAAATGTGCTTTTTGTTCAGTTTTATACAAATGTTCAAATGTGCTTTTTGTTCAGTTTTATAGTGTGTAACACTTTGTGACCACACCATTAAAAGTAAAATACATTATTTTTTTGTATTATATCGTATCAGTAAGAAATTAGTAGGAGGGAGATTGTGTACAGTAATGGGCATGTGCATTGCTAAGCAGCAAGTATAATGTGGTGGTATTCTCTCTCTAGGATGGTGAACGATGTACTGACAAAGTTCCGGACTCGCATGCAGCTCCAGCTGTTGTGTTTTGAGGACTCTCAGTTGTCCACGAACAGCCATTCCCTCTGAGAGTAGCCCCGGCGACACACTGATGGCTCGCTCCAGCCTCTAGCACATGCCTTGCAGCTTGTCTACTGGGAGTCCCCAGTGTAGCCACCTGTCTGCAGCAACACATGCATGCCAGTTGGCACTCCAGCATCTTGTTTACGGAGGGTCTCCTTGGTCAAACAACTTTCCTGTTGGGAGAGTCCAAGTATTGAACTGCGCGTGTACTTCCAATGCAAGTCTTGTGACACTACACTCAGCAGTTTCTGAACACTATTAGTATGCTCAAAACAAAATGTCACTTTATAGATGTAGTATGTATGTATATATTAAGTATATTGTATTTATAAATGTATGTGCATATGCTTTTGCTATGGACAGTCTTTTGAATACTTTCTCTAATAAGTACTATACACTGTCAAAAATTTCAAAAATATATGTATATTTTTTTTTTCATGTGCCAACTTCTTTTACATTTTGGTATTTCTTTTCACTATACCTAATGATCTATGATGTCTGTTTGGTTGATTGTCAATACTGTACCTATGTTTTAGTGTTTAGTTTAGTTTTAAATCTGTGCTGTATTTTCTTACAGTAAGTATCTTTTGTGTAGAATAAGTGCAGTTTTTTTTCCACACATGTTTTGTAAACTTTTGTTGTAGTGTTAACTTTTCCTGAATAAAAAGGAAATGTTAACGTGAACATATCCAGAAATTTCTTGTTTAACTAGTAAATTTCAAGTAAAAAATATTGTGCAATAATTTACCTATAGACTGTATTTATTGTTCGAAATGTATCTAGAAATGTCTAATTAATTGCTACGTGTGTTTGTAATTATCTCCCAAACTTGTAATTAATATTGAACTTAGTGAAAATAGAAAATTGAAATTTGTGTTACATACATACTAATTTCTATGTCAAAGTCAAGTAGTGTCATTCCTGTTGTTGCTGTATTTTCTGCAGAGATTTAATAAAACCTGTAACTTTATCAGCAGATTATGTATGCATACATGATTACTGAGACGTGTTCCTCACTGTAAACGTTACAATTAGGACTGTGCAGAGTAAAAAATATTAACCCTCACAGGAAAGCTTTTCTGTGGCAGATAATGCCAAATGTGGGGCATTGAAAACCTATTTAAGAGGATATGTATGCATCTAGGACTCGTAAGGGGCAAATTGGGAAATTGTCCAGGAGCGCCTGTTTTTAAGGGGCATTTGTTGAAACCATGCACTTCTTGGAATTTTTCAATTTTAATAACATTTTGCAGAGGTGGCCTGTGGCCAACTTTTATTTGAGGCATGCCACAATCAGTAGGGCTACATTTAAGCAATGTGGTAAACAAATGATGGGTTGTTTACAATGAACACTGCTTATCTGCCAACAGCAGCCAGACTGGGATTATCATCTGTGTGCAGGGCCCAGGCAGGAAGAACAAAAAAAAAAATGTAATAATGTTTGGCACCAGTGTCTTGTTACAGATTGCCTGATGGTGTAAATAAACACCATGTACTGCAGCAGCAATCGGCGATGATGTTACAGTTTCACTGTGATTGCCGGGCGATGCATGCTGATAATATGTGCCACCTGTTTGTTTGAGGTGCGTGTGCATGCAGTGAATACTAGGGTAATCATGGTGGTTTTCAGTATTTTACTAGGATGAGCAATAGCAATTAGCAATTTGAGTGGCGCACAGCATCTGAAAATAAACAAACCGAAGGAAAAATACTAGGTACATATCTGTTGCTGAGGATTCTGAGCTACTAGATGAAAGCATAGTTGGCATTATTGAGACTGCAGGCTCTAGTTCCTGAGAAGAAATAGACNGGATTCTGAGCTACTAGATGAAAGCATAGTTGGCATTATTGAGACTGCAGGCTCTAGTTCCTGAGAAGAAATAGACTTGTTAACGGAGAAGAATTCATTGCCATCAACTGCAGAGTCAGCAACTTTATATGTTTCTGAATGTGGTAACCTNACTTGTTAACGGAGAAGAATTCATTGCCATCAACTGCAGAGTCAGCAACTTTATATGTTTCTGAATGTGGTAACCTAACTGGAGTTGACTTCCTGGACTCTACTAAATGACCTCGCTTAAGCAAAGAGAATACAGGTCTTATTATCGGGAACATTCCCGCTCAAAGAAATCAAAATTAACTGGATTTAAAAAACTCTTAAGCGTCTGTATGGAACAATTTTAAGATCAGCTACCAAGACTATGTTTTTCACAAAATTAAAAATGGTGAAACTATAAAAAAAAGGAGTGGCTATGGTATTCAAAGAGAATAAATAATTTTTTTTTGCATTCCTTGTAAAAAAATTTCTGGAACTGAAAACAAAAATTTGGTTATGTTTTGTACAGGATTCAATGATCGGAAACATGAGAATTGTTTCAGTGCACCTGAGCAAGCCATAAGCATAGGAATATTGTGAAACCATGTGTCTAAAGAAAGAGTGTTTGGGAAAGAAGTAGATTCTAAGCTTCATAAGCAATACTTGAAACAGATTATGCATAGTCATAAGCATTATCAAATTTCTTGGGAAGAAGGGCTTAGGTTTTTGAGGATCCAATGAAACTGTTGGCTCAAATGAAAACGGGAACTTCCTTTGACTTCCTGATTTGAATACAGAGTATAATCCTTTTTAAGGACTCATTTAGTGACTTATGGCAACCCAGGAAAAGGCTATGTTAGTTACTTGCCTAAAAACATATTAGGTAATGAATTCATTCAGTTAATGCTACAACATGTAGAGGATGAAATATTTGCTGAACTGAAGGCCTGTAAATACTACTAAATTTCTGTAGACTCTTTTGCTGATATTACTCATTGTGATCAACTTGCATCCAGTGTACGAATAGTTCCGGAGTATGGCGCCCCTGTAGAAATATTTGTCACGTTCATACCCCAGACTAGCCACAGTGTTCACAGTTTAGAAATAACTGTACTGAAAGTTCTTTCAGATTATAAGATTGACATTAAAGACTGTAGAGGACAGTCTTATGGCAACGCTCCCAACACGACAGGTGCTTACGGTGGACTACAATCCAAAATCAAATCGCACAATCCGCTAGCACTCTTGGTGCCATGTGTAGCACATTCTTTGAATCTAGTTGGAGCATTAGCTGCTTCGTGTTGCTTAAAAATGACTTCTGAATTTTATGTTTGTGCAGAAAGTGCATGTTTTCTTCAGTGATCGACAGGCAGATGGGAAATTCTCCAAAGTTAAAGGTCACTCCCAGATTTTCACAAGTTAGAATCCTGTCCGATAGTGATACTGGTCGGCGGGTTTTCTCGGGGACCTCTTGCCCCCCCTCCCCCCTCTTTCATTCTGGCGCTGCTCTATTCTCACCGCATTTCACCCTCATTTGCTCCCAAGACCTCATTGTTAAGAGCCGCCCAAATATCTCAACTCAACTCAACTCCAAAGTGAAATTAAAACAAGTGATGTTGATATCAAGCTACTACCGAAGGCTTTGTCAACAACTTGGTGGTCTGCAAGACATGATGCATGCAGAGCACTGACAACAACCTTCCATGCTTTTCATTCAGCTGTCACAAAAATTGCCAACAACACTTGTGAAAAACTGGAAACACGAGCTGTGTGCTATATTTCCTAAGTTGGAGAAAGGGATATTACAAGCACTAGTCCGTATGCTCGTTTCATGTAGTGCAGTCCTACAGAGAGAATGAATTTATGGTCAACCTTGCTTTGTGTTGGGTAATACAAAGTTTTATATCATGCTAAGCCAACATACCCCAACATATCACTGTAGCAACCATCTCTCTACCGAATGCTTCATGGGTTATAGCATTGGAGTGGCAGACCGCATGCTCGGTGCAACCATTTAGAATGGTAGCAGTTGTACCACTTGTTTGCCTGCTACAAATAATGAGTTTGGAGGACGGCCGAGAGAGGCGGAAGGGCTGCGGTAAACTGCGTAAACCCATCGTCCAGGCCTCCTTGGGTTATATAGGGGAGCGCTGCCTCAGGAGAATGCAGTTGCTTACCCGAGAAGGCCCCATGTAGGAGGCCACCTCTGCTTTAACTTCTCTGGCCGCCTGCGGGTGAAAGCCCTACAATCAGCAGGGTTTCAACATGCCAGCTGGTGACTTGATGTAGCAAGGAAAACCAGTTATAAAAAATAATTTTTTNACAATCAGCAGGGTTTCAACATGCCAGCTGGTGACTTGATGTAGCAAGGAAAACCAGTTATAAAAAATAATTTTTTGGTCCCACTCTTACAATAATTCTCAGATTCTTTCCAAAATGTACCATAGCGTTTACTCTGTATTTTATGTTTTTGTTGATGATTAGCCAAATAATGTATATTATCAAGTAGCTGCCATTTGAAATGTAAAAGAAGTCATTGACATTACTTTTTATTTAATTTATATAAAATATGTGTGTGCATTGTTTTTCAAATAGGTAANTACAATCAGCAGGGTTTCAACATGCCAGCTGGTGACTTGATGTAGCAAGGAAAACCAGTTATAAAAAATAATTTTTTAGTCCCACTCTTACAATAATTCTCAGATTCTTTCCAAAATGCGCCATAGCGTTTACTCTGTATTTTATGTTTTTGTTGAAATCATTAGCCAAATAATGTATATTACCAAGTAGCTGCCATTTGAAATGTAAAAGAAGTCATTGACGTTACTTTTTATTTAATTTATATAAAATGTGTGTGTGCATTGTTTTTCAAATAGGTAAATTTTTATACATGTGACCATTTTGGTAAAATTTCTTTTACACACTTGTAGTTCTTGGTGAAAAAATATGTACTCGCTATGGTTGGTACGCTTGAGAAATTTCTTTAAGATGCTGATATGGTAACTAATTGAGTAATAGTACTATTTGCGAGTTCCTATTGAACAGTCAAAAAGTTTATTTTCAACAAAGTTGAATGTAGAGCTAGGTATGAGATGGGGTATGAAAAAGAGTATGACATATGATTCTTATGTCAAACTTTACTAGACTTCCTCAGTCTCACATGAGGATGGATTATTCCCTGGTTGCTAATAAGGGCAATTAATTTTTTGAATAAAATAAACAGTATTGTATGTAAATGTGTGCGATATAAATTAATTTCTGTTCTCTAAGCATGCACTGGTGCTATGAAAACTTTTATGGGTTTTTGGTTATAACATTATTAATCCAAATTTAATTTCATCAGTTTTGGTAGCCTGAAGGAGAATCATTTTGTAACCATTTTGTAATTCCTAACATGTAAAGAATTAATTATGAGAATCAGATTACTCATAAATATCTGTCAGTATAGTGAAAATAAATAAAAATAAAAAAGTAATATTGGTAGGATGATGACCAGACCAGACCAAGGTTATTTTCATCTATTGTTGCAGGGGTTTGTAATTGTCATAGCAGCTGTAATGCTCACTTCCTGCCAAGATGAACCAGGTTCGATTCCCAGCAGGGTCACTCCTGGAGTTTTTTGTGTGGGAATCATGCAGTTGGCTTGTGGGTTTTCTCCGAGATCTTCTGCTTTCCCCCACCCTTGCATTCCAGTGCTTCTACACATCCACCTTGCTTCGACCCCATAAGCTCTCAAGATCTCGTTAAGAGCTGCCAAAACCTCTTTACTCCACATCCATTGCTGAGAAATACCTCATTAAAAAAAAAAGGAACACCTTTGTACTACTGAGCCAAGCCAAGTGTGCAGCAGGAGAGGGGTGAGACTTGAGCGCTAGTGTAGATGTTGAGAGGGAAAGAATGAGTGCGGGAAATTGTATAGCGTTAACTGTCTGGGCAAGCGTGTGTACACCTGATTACATGAATTTAAGCAATTTATACAGACAGTGGCCTACATGGAAGCATTAATATGGCAAGCGAATTAGTCAACACTGTGCCACAATGTATGGTCACGATGACACCTGACACCGGCAGTCAAATGCCTAATCTTATCCTGGAAGAGGAAGGGAGAGAATGGTGTGGTAGTCGAGTAGCATTAAGTTGATTGGTGTAGAGATTTGGGCAGCTCTTAACATCTAGATCTTGAAAGCCAGTAAGTGTGTAGTGAGGCGAGTATGGAGCATTTATGGAATGCAAAGGTGTGAGAAATGGGATATCCCTGAGACTACCCACCGACCAGTGGCATCGTCCTGCACAGTTCACACATGCGAAAATCTGGGAGCAGCCCCGCCAGGAATCAAACCTAGTTCGACATGGTGGGAGGCAAGTGGTACGACCACTACACCACAGTGGCTCCATAGTTGATCATAATTTTTTTATTAAATGTATGAGGGTTATCCGAGAAACTCCCCACCATAGTGTGTGATGTATGTAAAACATTTTGTGGCCAAAAGTCACTCGTACAGCCATTGATGTTTGTTCCAAAGCCATAATTAGCCTTGTCTATATGCATTTGAATAAAGTAATACCGGAATGCAGGTGTACTGTCTTGCTTGAAGGGACGAGCTTCATAAAGCAGTGGTAGTTAAAAGCTCTTCCATAGGTCAAGCGATGGTAGGATGAAGTGTTATATGTATGTAGTAAATTGTAAACTGGTTTAACTTAGAATTGAAAATTGCAAAGAAAATTCTGAAGCTTGTTTTAGAAGTCGGAAATTTGTTTGTGCCAAAATTTACGTTTTCATTAAAGTAAGAATTGCAGTGCCATTACAGATACGTAAATTTTGCTCTTAAAATTGGTTTTGTAAAATTGTTTACTTGCTACTTGCTTCATTAATTAAAGATATGATTGTGCTCAATTATTTTTGACCTAGCATAGTGTCAAAATTGAACACAGTTCTCCAATTATAATTTATGGTGAAAATAACCATTTATATTTTTTATTTGCCGTATATTTGTTTGGCATAAGGATGTGAAGTATGTGTGGCTCGTCTGTTTAATATATCTACTTTGTACTCAAAACCTTTTTGTCCCCAACCATCATGAACCAACATATTTTTCACAAAGTAGTCATTAAACATTTACTCTCAGCAGACTTATAAAGGAATTAATCAGTAATCGCACACAATGAGAAAAGGACAATACATCATGTTGGAGCCTGTGTTTCTCCTGCAGATTATGTAAATATGTAATGTGCATGTCTTTTTCATGCTGTACTGATCAAAGTTGTACAGTTTGTTAACAGGTAACTGAATACTTTTGAAGTACTGTTTATGTTCTGCTTGTTTATTCTTCTCTCTCGCGTAGCAATTAATATCGCCGGTGACATAATATGTATTTATCAGCATGTCAAGTGACAGATGTTTTGAAAACATGAAATGGTTATTATGACTGTTTTTCTTGTTATAATGGCTATGAAACAAATTAAAAACATTTTCTTTTTCCACCAATTTAAGAATGTTACCAAAATTTTTGTTGTAAAAAAGCATATGTGATAGTATCTCAAAATTTTCTGAAATTGTTACAGCTTCACTGTTTTTTTCTAACTGGTAACAGCTGAGAAGAAATAAGTGATTATTTCATGAAGGCTTCTTGAGGGAGTTAACAGTAGCGGCAGCCCTAAGATAACAAGCCTTCGGAAGGTGCACCAAGCTACACCTCGTGCCCTGTCCGGGTGAAGGCAGGAGAGAGTGTGCGCTGATGTGAATTGACCCCTATGAGTGTTGCAAATCAGCTTTTTTATTGGAGATAAATTTATAACCTGCTTTATGGCGATAAAACTAACAAAATTATTGCAGTAAGCATGAGTAATAAACTAAATTGTATAAAGTTTGGACAGAGGAGTTAGGTTATTTTCTCAATTTACAATAAATAACCCTGATGTGTTTTAGTCTGCACCATCATCAGAATTCTGGCTGCACTGGTGATGATTAGTTATATAGGTAACATCTTCAGTTAGTGAAGATAATACATTTTTAATAACAGATGCAATTTATTCCAAACAAGTATTTTTATCAAATATTTTTGTGTCATTTAACATTAAAATTTTATTTGACAATTATTCTTTGTCAGTTCTGCAACTATATGCAAACCAATATGATTTACTTATAAATGGTTCAGTTTTAAGGTGCAGGTGAAGTATAACCATAATAATGTTTTAGTATTACACCACAACTAAAATTTGTTCCCAAATTATGGTACATATGGTTGGTATACATTATTTTATTTCAACACTTTTTATATAATACATGAATCATGAAGAAACAGGAATTAATGGCTGTCATAAACCTCACTTTTTTTTCCAGTTGGGAATACCACTGTATTTACTGCACTCATTATTTTTATGTACGAGTAACAATATCTTATGTAATTTTTAAAAAGTGCTTTTGTAAATGTTTTGAGATTACTATATTACAAATTCATCAGTACAGTATGCTTTTGGTTGTTTTATATGCTGGTAACCTTGGTTGTTATATCCAGGGTATATCTCATACAATTATGACTGGAACCAACAAACTTGTAAGTAAAGGTGGGAATATATAAGTAGTCATTTGAGAGTCTATCAGAGCGTAAAGTAGGGAGTGTTTCCAAGTCATTAATATTTATGTGAATGGATCATTTCAGAAATGGACCAGACCTGGAATAAGAAATTAAGAGAAATACTCAAAATATTTGTGCAGTTGCTTCCAAAGCATGATCATGTATCTAGTGCAAAGCCATCTTAAAATAAGTTTTTTTTTTTTTGCAGGATGCATTAGGGGTTACAAGACACACCCCATGTCTGCACATTTGCTGCTGTAAGTCTGATGCCAATACGTTGCTGTAACAAACTTTATTGCCTTACGCATACCAGCAACGTGAAGCAAAAAACTCGACTGCCGTACTTGAAGCTTTTCATTTTTATATGTATAAGAAAACCTTGTCTTTGAGCACGGGAAGGTCAAAACATGGAGGTACAAAGATCAAACCTGCACCCCTCACAGCCCCGCCCCCTACTTCTGCCATTCTACTTTCTCCCAGTGCCAGTAAGATCTCTTTGACTGCTCCCACCCCACTACACCCCTTCTCCGGGGAAGCCTTTGTTTCTTACTCACTCTGCACAAAAGAGAGCCTGGGATGAAAGGCTTATTGATGTAACCTTAGCCTTTGATGTTTTCAAAGCCTTGACACACTCGCAAAGTTCCCTTCTCATCTTCCTTACCTCCTCCTTGAATTGGTAATAAAAAGAAAAGTGCAGGTCTCTCTGCCCCTCTTCACTTCCTTTCTGAAGCCATCGCCCTCCTATTATATTTTATAATATTACGTTACAAAAGGCAAGTACATCTACTTTTGTCTTCCGCACCAAAATTCATTTGTAGTTGCCTACTGCTTATTAATTTTTTCTTTAACAAGTTCAAGTGGAAAAACTTGCTGTGCATCTTAAAGTATGAGAGGATTGTAAACAATGCACGTTTATTAATTGTAGAAATTGTATATAATTTTGTTTTAAAGAAATGTAAACTTAATTTTTTTTTACAGTTTCATTGTGGGTACTGTGGAAAGAAGTATAAATTAAAGAGCATTGTGTAAAGCCTGTATAAGTAACAAATTGTTAAGATTTCAACTCTCAGAGAGGCAGTCAGCTGCTACTGCACCAACATGTTGACATTGGGCCTCGTTGCTCAGCTCATCGAGGCCTCTGCGGGGCTCCGATAATGTGCGTGATCGATGCATGTGTGTGCGATAGTACTGTGTGAGCTTGCTGAACACAGGTGTACAGTGTACCGCGTGTTTGCGTCGCCAGGACATGAGTTTGAATCGTAGGTCCGCTCATCCTGATTTTAGTTTTCAGTGTTTCCTGAAATCACTTTAGGCCAGTTTCGGGATTGTTCCTTATTACAGGCCATGTTCAATTCCTTACCTTATTCCTTCACCTCTGAGCACCTAATTCTGATTTCCCTCGCTGTCCACGAGACGTTGAACCGAACCTACCTACTGGATTATCTTATATTTGCCTATTTTATATATTCTGTTTGCATACTATGTAATTTGTATTGTTTATTATTTTCTACACGTGTTAGATGCCATTGCATCCGCAAAAATTTCCATACATGTAGGTTATTGTGGCAGAAATTCTGATTCTTCGGTCGGCCGCAGCAAGGTCGGCTAATTCCGCCGGCCAAGCCGGTTCAAGCGTGACGAGCAAGTGTCGCTCGACTCGCGGTAATAGGCAACATGCACATTTTTTGCTGACACTTTGTTTTCAATCATTTATGTGTTAGAAAATGTATTTACAAAGTATCACAATTTAACAATTAGTTTTGAAAAAGTTATGATTGAATGAAAGTTTTGCGTTTGAAACGCCTGCCAAAACACGCCTGTCACGCCTTTTCACTCCGTGACGCCACAAGTCAGTTAGGCGAGACATTGAAGAAGTTTCGCCAAAATCAGTTATTTTTGTTTGCGAAGACCATTTTGACATACATAATTACATTTAAGGTGTGTGTTTCCCCTATGTAGGTAGTTTTAACACTGTACTTCTTAATGTCTACTATTAACATCTGACCTAACCTACATTACGGTACTATGGTATTGTTTAATACACACCACAATGCGTTTAGCAATTTGTATGTGATGTAGACGTGAGCATAAAAAACATGTGAACTTATTTCATAAAGGCGTATAAATGTGTTTACAAAGCATTTAGCCACATAATGTAAATGTTACGTTTTGTATGTTTATACATTCCAAGTTAGTCCTAACAGACTGAATTTGGTACATGCATATTTGTATTAATTTAATATAACTTCTAACATTCGTTTCAAAAGCACAGATATCATATTTAGGCTATATTCACATTGTATGCATAAATAATATGTCACGGTGTTAAGCCATGCAAATTAAACATTAAATTATTTGGGTGGGACTCAGAGTCCCTCTTGCAAAAAGTTTGGTTTTTAATNTTAAGCCATGCAAATTAAACATTAAATTATTTGGGTGGGACTCAGAGTCCCTCTTGCAAAAAGTTTGGTTTTTAATATACAGTATTTTTCAAACATAGCAATTTCTAATAAATTTAAGTTGTTTTGATTCATCTCTAGATAGCTTTCATACGCCTAACAATTTAAGTTTTACCTTTCCCCGTAAATACGCAGAAAGAAAACAGTTTTTGAGGAATAAAACAAATTCTTCAGTATTTAGTACAGATTTTCTTTGCTGTATTTCATCTCATCCCAGCTATTAAGTGTTTCTCAAACTACCATATCTATATTTGCAGCATANGATTTTCTTTGCTGTATTTCATCTCATCCCAGCTATTAAGTGTTTCTCAAACTACCATATCTATATTTGCAGCATATGTGTACCGTTCTTACATTTTAAAAAGAAAGTGTAGACACAAGCTACCGTGACGTCAGAATAATAAAAGGTATGTTAGGTACACAAAATATAAGAAACAATAAGATAAGCAAGTTATTTTTTTAAAAACTCTCTCGTTTCTAAACCCTATATTTGAGGCCTCAAATATAGTGTGTAGAATCGAGGTGGAAGGCGGAAATACAGGTTTGCCGACCGGCAGCGCAGCATTCTGCCCGCCAGCCAGCAGCTGCTCGAGAAGTCGAGCGGTGTCGGGTAGATACTAGCGTGCTAGCTTTAGGCCTACTGTCACCATACTGCTCGTTATCTGACATTTCTAAAGCTAAAAAAGTGCATTATGAATACTGAAACGTCCAAATCTTAGGCCTTTATAAACATAGGAATAAAGAGTTCACAACATTGCGTTTCATTTCTAAATAATGTAGTTAAATTTATCACAGACGTCAAGCATGGTGCGTGACAACACATTCCGCTCACTGCAGTCGCCTTCATTACAATTTAGTTATTCTTGTGAATGTAATTAATACCTATTTTAATTTCCTACTTTGACTCTTAGCAATCGTAAACATAAACACAGATAACAATAATACGTACATCAATAAAACCTACAAACAAATAAGTTTTAACGTGTGATGTAGGCCTACAATCGCTTTGAAGATCACGACTGTGCGACATGCGACACGCTCTTAGTTCTGTAATTTTACACCTCTTATTTCAGGTTCCACAAAACAATGGGAATTGAAGTAATCAAGTAGCATATCGGTATCTACTTGTGGCAGATTGTCGGACTGCGCTTTCACAAAGTTGCCTTCCATTTTAGTGCTGCCAATGAGAGAGCGTTCCGCATTCACGTGACAGCAGCCGCGAAAGTTACAGTTTTAATACCTAATAACTTTGATTTTTATTCAACAAACGGCGCATTATTATTTTCATATGCATATGCAAATATATTCGTATCATTTTCAACCATACATGCGGAATTTGCAAGTTGCCTATTCTCTATGAAACCTAAGCGGTTTCCAGAATAGGGCGACGCGATGCGGTGCGTCGCGTCCGACGCTTGCAGCCAGCGACGAGCGTTAAATTACGTCTTCATATGAAGCGATGTTCTGTCGCCGGCGGCCGGCGACACAGCCCATGCTGCCATCTGTTAACCTGCAAGGAATCTCGCAATGAAAAGATAAATGCGAACTAAATGCAGTGAATTTTTGCCATTTAGTGAATAAAATGGGTTAATTTTTAGTGATATAAATTTTTCTTTAATAAAAGTATTATTTTAATATCAGAAATGAACTTTTATAGAACATGAACGACTCTCTAGGTACCGGAAAACATACTTTGTTTTCCTAAAGGTAGGGAAAATATACATAAATTTGGATTCTCGTTAGTATCTCCGCAAACCGTTTACGTACATTTTCATTTCTTCTATAGCTCAGCTTCTCGCCAGTTTAATTATTAATACATACACTAATGTTGTTCTTATTCCCCGTCGCTGGCGACGAGCCTCGTAACCAATGTTCGTCGCGCCGCTCAATTGTGAAAACCGCTAAGCTTTCATCCCCCCGCGACTGGCTTTTGGCCCATCCGCATTCTCCGCAGGCGTCGAGCTTTATTTATTTATTAATTTTTTTTTTCGGTAAAGTGGAATGGGGGAATGCCAAGTTCTTGCAGGTAATTTAGCTCCCCTCGTGCTGCAAAGAGTACCACTTAAAAAAATTTTCGTTTTGAAATAAACTACGTCAGTATTTTAACTCACATTGCCTCCTATCCACATATTTAAACACAAAATATCATTAGAGAACATAACACAACGGGAGTTCCAGCAAGTCTATAACGACTATTTAAATATCCTACGTGCACATCTGCAGTTTTACTTCGGTGATTGGCCGCGCAAGAGACCCAAAAAATTCGCGTATTCATTTGGCAACAAGCTATACTCCACAATGCTTTGTATACTACAGCCTCAGTTTGTTGTTCATTGGCTGATGCTACACTTTTACCACCTGCCAGGTGACACGGGATTCGGTCCTTGTTTTCTTGCAGGTTAGGTATTGGCTCAAATTTGTCCAGGGCGTGTCTTACAAACTGCTATCTAATTCGAAAACAAACTCAAATTGACATGTGTTTGAAATCTAGCTTGTCCTCAAACGAATTCGCGAAATTTCCGGATCACTAATTACCTTATTGGACTGAATTTCCGGATCACTAATTACCTTATTTGACTGAATTTCCGGATCTCTAATTATTTTAGTTGACTGCGCCAGTCAACATTAGGTTACTGCGGTGCTGCCTGAAAGTCTGTTTAGTGAGCAGGCATTTAAGGCACGCAGCAATTAACACTATCTAATCGGGAAAGTGGATGTGTTGAAGCACAACTAGGCGTGAATTCTACGCGAAAACTAATTGTCCCTACTTACCACATCAGTATAAAAGTTACAATTTAAAATTATTACTGGCCTGCAGTTTTAGTGAATATATACAAAGTACGAAACTTAATCTACCTTGTTTCTTTGTGGCGGCTCCTAGAGTGACGGAAAACGTGGCAAAATCCCCATTGCCGCCCACCTTTCCGCCGCCTCTGTTCGGGAGGCCCGTAATTAATTCTGTTGTGCTTTTCGCTTTGTCTATTCACCACGTGGTAGTGTCTCGGGCTGTCTGACGAGGCTACTGTCACCTAGCTTACAGCCTGATTGCAAACACAAAAAAAAAAAAATCTCCAGAATTTACTACTAATGAGTCCTAAGCCTGTTAGTATTAAGTCAAATAAAACGGTCTAACTGAGAACAAGGAATAACCATATTATTAAAAAACACTACAAGTTTTGTTAACAAATTTTATTACAGTGTTTTCCGACTTCCCAGTAATATATAATGTATTTCGCCTCTTTCACTTTTTGACTGTTACCCAAGCTTAATTCTTTTTAATTTGTTTTGCCAAACCATTTATTAAAAAAAAAACTTTAAAACCTCTAAATGTTTTTTTGAGATTCTGCAAAACAAGTTAATAGCATGTCCTTCTTTGCTTTCCATTAAATACATTATCTTAAGCATTTAATCCTTTTTTCTGCATCAAACAATATCTAGCTACACCATAGAACATCCATACAGGATATAACAAATTATAAATTTTTAAACCATTGAAAGTTGTAAGCACCTGATCTTAAACTTATTTGAGAAATTCTTGTGTGAAATTATGTCTCTTAGCTTCCAACAAATAATACGCTTTAATTTTACAATATATTTTTTATTTTTATACTTTACATTGTGAGCCATTAGAAGTTATTTTCCAACATTACTACTTTTATAAAATTTTTACTACAAGGTGCCAACACCGTGGTATTGCCATAAAAGTATAAATAAAAACAGGTACTTATATCAACAGTGTCGGTCGCTGGGAATCATTTGACAGCGCTTGCGCAGTTTCATTTGGCACTGCCAGCACCCCCCAGCAACTAAAAGAGATTCTAAATATTGCTGCATAGCGTACATGAAGAAAAGATAAACAGTTATTATTCTCTTGACCAGTGAAATAATAACATTTTTGCCATCGCACATTTGCGCACTCTATAGACTCGTATAATGTTTTGGCAGTCCTGCAATCGCTGCACACTCTGGCATCACGGCAGTTGTATGGCGTCACAGAGTGGGATGCACAGGCAGCGGGAACAACGCCGTCATGAATTGTTAGTTTTAGTTGGGCGTACAGTTCTTCTGTAGTCGCGGTCGGTGACGGTTCAGATTTTTTAACCTCGGCGTCGGCGATGCGACGTCATTATGCGTGTATGGTGTCTGGACATTTGGCGAGTTTACTGGACTTTCGATTTATGGCTTTTTATTGTTTTGACGATTTTGCTGTCGTGTTTGTTCACGCTTTTCGTTGTTTTATTCTATATTTATTGTATTTCTAGCCGTACAGGTTTAGTTCCTGAGGCCAGGCGCACTTTGCGTCGAATTAGAATAAAGTAAAAAAATTAGTTTTGCGTATGGTTAAGTAAACATGTGTGGGATACGGTGAATATTCCACTTGTCAGGAGAAGCTGTGTCAACTGGGCCGGCCCAATTCTACAGGCGCATCTAACCGCTCGCTGTTGCATCGTGACACTCTTACTGTTGACAAGAAGTGGACAAAGGTAGGACAATGTCCATTTTCGCAGCAAAACCACACTGCGGGTGTTTTTCCTTCAAAAAGTAAATATTAATTTACGTGACGTAATGAGTTTTTAGGGAGCGATGCATAAAGTGAGACGTTCGGCTCAATATAGTTTTGCCTTAGGTTTTTTTTTTTCCGGAGCTCAAAAGTACTTGCAATTTGTTTTATACCGTGCGGTGTATTTGCAAATCGTTTTTGGGAGGATTACATTTCAATGCCAACATAACGTTTCTGTCGGGCTTGCGCTTTTTCCTGCACGCTGCCGCATCACGGCCTCTCTATCGGCGTCCTCTTGGCCGCGACTAGTACGATGACTGCAGCCGCCACTTGCTTCGACAAACTCATTTTCGCAATTGCAATGAGCGAGAATAGCTCGGCGTCTATTGGTCTCGTTTGTGGTGAAGAATTTCCGAGTCTTGGGTGACTGCGGCTTTAGAGATATCATATGACCGAGCTAGAACCAGCGGCGATCACTGCTTGAGAACATCACTTGCAAAACTTAATTTCTTTAAATTAAACCATATTCGTGCAATACCAAATGTTTTATATAATTTTTTGTAAAATTTAACTATATAAGTCCACCCCACTTAATATATATCATAGTAGTATAAAAACGGTGAGTTTTAAAATTTTTTTTAAGTGAATGACGTCACGGACTGTGTGTAAAATAAATAACATTTAGTTTTTTAATGGTTGTATTAATTTTGTAATTAAATCAATTACGCCTCGTAATTACAATGTATCTCCCTCATGGTTAGAACAACAACTGGCATAAATTTGAGGAATTTTTCATGAATTTGCAGATGGAGATATTTTATCGAGTTATCTTATTTTAAAGCGTAATCTGTAATAAAATTTTCGTCATGAGGCTAATAAACCGAACTCAAAGATTTGTCTCAATTGAAAATTTTTGTCGCCTAGGAATTGGAATACAAACGAATACTTATGTACTTTTGTGACTTGACGTCGCAATGAACATTACTTTTAATATTTATTCATTATTTAACACAATTTCGATCACGGGAGAAGCATGAGAGACTTTTTCAGATTAGATGATTAATAAATACACTATTAACCACATGAGGATAAATTGACACCCAACGCCCTGCCCATCTACCCTTACACCACGCAAGCCAGCTGTGCCAGGGATGTCGGCTGGCTGTTCGCATGAAACGCTAGCAGTGGTCGCCACAAATACGGGACATGTGACGTCCGCGCTCACCCGTCTTTACACCGCTAGGCATCACTCGCACGACCTTGCTCGGCCCAACCTCCCGTCTGGTTCCGAGAAGCTTGGCACTCCTACGATATTCACTGTGATTTGAAAACAGGTCACCCCGCATTTATTTCAAGCAATTTTCCAATTTATTCCTTACTGACTGCTACGCCGGGGAAATATGTAAGCCCACATAATGAAACGTAATTCTACGCGTGTATTTAAAAAAAAAAAAATTCTGCAAAAATGAGCGATGTACGTTATGTGCAGTATATAACTTCAAAGAGAATATCCAACAAAAATGATTGAGAATGATAATGCTTACAGCGAAAGGGTTTCCATAAAAAGGTCGACGTTGTAAAAGTGAACTGTCAAACAATTCTTACACTCCCAGCGGTAAAACTATCAAACCATAGATTTGTATTAAAAAAAGGAAGATTTTCAATTAACACAATTATTTACCTAGTATATTTACCTACTAAATTATTACAAAGTAATGTGATTCAACTGCGATTATTGGATTATCTTCAGCCATATGCGAATTAAATCTTAGATTGAGGACGTTACGCAAATAAAATGGAATATTTTTCTTTCCCCTGAATGTGCGACATAGCCTCACTCGGTATACTGCTTGAAGAAGGTGGCATGGTTTTTCAGGTTAATTTTTCTTATTCACTGACGTAAAAATGGGAAAAGAGGTTCAAATGAATATACAGTATATGCTACCGAACGTCTTTGCATCAGTGCACGTAAAATGATAAAAATCCAGTTCGACTTATTTGACAATATTATTCCACTGTAATAAACTTCGATGAATAGCATAGTTGGCTGGGGCGCCACCTTACAGTACACGGCATTTTATGATCGAATCCCGAATAATACGTCGCTGTACAATTTTTTAGTACCTACAAAGTTAGGTAATTTTTTAATCATAGACCGATCTTCTCCCCTCGCCTCCCCCTCCGACACTTAACATGAAGGAGAGGCTTTAATAAACAATGGTTAAAAAATTATTACCGTGTATAGACTGATTATATATTCGTATTCCTGTTGAGGCATTTCAGTAAAATCGTACTGGATATGATCCTTTCGTCTACAGCACCACTTGGTATCAAAATATTAATTTGTCGTAGTAATTGGTTTCGAAAGAAGTTTAATATGCCACGAACTGATGTATTCTGTATGAATGCTGTTACGGAATACGTGACAATGGGGAGATAATGCTATGAAAATGCTGCTTTACACAGTACCGTTTATGTAGTCATTCATCTTTCGCTGGATCTCAAGCGTCAGGCACTTGGGCGCCACTCTGTCTACATAACTGACACTCACGGCAGGTGGCCACTGCTAGTAGTTGCAGAATACGTCACCACACACCAACAGCAGTACATCCTAAGCTAAATTTACGTTTATTCCAGTAGTTCAATTGTCCTTCGAAAACTAGGTTTTCTCAGGGTACCGCACCGGAAAGTGTCGCCCTGAGACTTAACCTACTGTGAGTGGTTCCGCAGGTGAACGAGTTGGAATTGGAAGTTGCTCTAGCTGTACCTTGGATACAGAACAGTTATTCTGGGAAGTTGAAAAGGTCAGCGTGGCACACTGTCTCCCCGCCTCTGCGTCGGCCGGGTGGATCAACGGGCCACAGGGTCATTAGTCCACCGGGCATAGTCTGTGCGTGGCCATAATTCCCCTAGTGGGATTCCCTGTGGACGGCGAAGAGGGAGAAGAGGGATACAAGCCAGTCTGAGGCCTACGGCCTCAGGCTGCCCTGAGGCTTGACTAGTGGATGGACTTTGGGGTCTTGTTTTTCTGTATGTGTAGTGTGGGGACTTGCTTTTCGTGAGCACACATAGAGACGTGTATTGTAAGTGTACTTTGTACTGTGATTTGTGTTTGAACTGTACGAGTAGTGTGGGTTCCGCAGCCGCGGGAACACTATGATGGCTTCAGGGAGCCCTCGGATTCAGGCGTACCCGGCCCTGATAGAGGTTCTTGGAGTTATGGAAGAAAAACCAAGAACACTAAAGAAGAAAAGGAAACGGCTGAATGGATTCCTTAAAACCGAATATGTGGCAAGAGAGGTAACCGAAGCTGCAATCAGTCGCCTAGTGTACCCCCAATTTAATTGGGACAGATACACCATGTCTCCTGGCAAAAAAGAGAATCCACAGAAAAATCTGGAAGTGTATTCAAGGAGTGAAGCTCAGCACCGTAGATGTCTGGATCCAAGAGGTCTATGACGATGAAGATAAACTAGAGTCCGAAGATGAGGACAAGACAACAAAAGGGATACCAGAAGTGGAAGGATCAGAAGGCAATGAATCTTCTTCCTCGGACGAGGAACCTGATTTAAAAGTGGCTGCACGCAAAATACAAGAGTTCACTCTTGTAGGGAAAAAGGGGAAACCCCTTGAAGCTGCGAGGCTAGTTTTCTCGGAGACCCAAGACTTGGAAGAGGTGCCCAGATCATCCGCAAGGAAGACGGCTTCTATTCCCAGCACATCAAGGGGTGAAACTCAAGTTAACAGGAAACTTCGGTTTCAAATCCCGGAAGAGGAGATAGTTACTGCGAGCGACTCACGAGATAAGGAATATATCCTAAGAATAGAGAAGAAAGTGGAGGAAGCCCGCAAGGAGACTAAAGAGCTGGTCTCAGATATAATGGAATGGCTCTTGAGCAAAAGCTCAAAAATAACAGTTCGCAGGCGAACTGGTTGATTCCGAAAATCAGCCAGCTTCAAGGGCATATTGACAGTGCATTAATGTAAAATGCAAAGCTAATTGGAAACCTGCAACAAACAACCAAAGGAAACAGGACAAGCTCGATGATGGCACCTGCAACAAAACAAGAAGTACCGAACATTAAGAGCTATGCACAGGCCGCAGGTACTGATGCAATTAAGCCTAAACCCACCAAAAAGGTGCTGCTGGTGTATCCAGATAAAGAGGGTACAACGAGCGTGGAGACTCGTGAAATAATTAAGAAAGGTTTAAACCCTAAAGATGAAGGCCTCCAAATCCGCAATATGAAAGGGATCAGGAATGGAGGGATCATGATTGAAGCTGGTGACGAGGAGACCTATAAGTCCCTCAACAACCAGGTAAAAATAAAGGAACTGGGACTCAAACTGGAAGCCCCAATGAAAAGAGGCCCCAAGGTCGTTATTTACTACGTTCCTAGGGGAGAGGATAATAGTAAACTGCCTGAAACTATTTTCAGGCAGAATTACAGGAATGGGGAATGTAGCGGGCACAAATTGGAAATTTTTGTGAAAACTGTGTCTATTAGCCATAGAACTGGCAAGAGGGATACGGATAGGGTCAATATTGTCCTGGAATGTGACCCAAAGATAAGAAATGCATTAATTGACAAGGAGAGGATCTATATTGGCTACGACAGCTGCAGGGTCAGAGATTATATCTCGCTCTCCAGATGTTATAAATGTCAACAGTGGGGCCACATAGCCAACAAATGTAGAGATGCGGAGTCCATCTGCTCATGCTGCGGAGTCCAAGGACACGAATACAAAAACTGTCCAAAGAAAGGTACTGGATTTAAAGACATCTGTGTCAATTGTCACAAGAAAGGACTGCAGCATGACCACAGAGTGGACTCCAGAGATTGTCCGGCTTACCAAAGAGCCCTATCCGTAGAACTCGCCAGGATTGACTATGGAATCTAAAAACATCATCAGATGTGGGCAAATAAACATGCAACGGTCGGCGGTGGTGGCCGCAGAGCTGAACAGGATAGTGGTGGAGCAGAGACTGGATGTGGTGCTATTTCAAGAGCCCTATGTGCCGTTCGATACTGTGGTGGGCCTGCGGGGCAGAGTATTTGATTGTGGTTTAAACCCGAAGGCTGGAGTATTGGGGACTAACCAGAATATGGACATATCAATGATGGCTAGTGTGTCAAATACTCATCACGTTTGCGTCCAAATCTCAAAAGGTTCATTCGAATGCTGGATGGTCTCCTCTTACTTCCAGTTCGGGGACGAGGTCCAAGAGCACTTAGACAGATGGGAAGTGATTGCGGAAACAATAAGAGGAAAGCCACTAATCATGTGTGCGGATGCTAATGCAAAGTCCGAGCTGTGGCACTCCAATATCACTGACGACGCCGGAGAGCAAGTCGCCCAGTTCCTACTGACAAACGATTTGGATGTAGTGAACAAGGAAGGAGAACTACCTACATTTGTCTCGCAGGCCCATGGCAGTCAATCGTATTTGGACATTACAGTGGTAAATGCAAGGGCAAAAGATTATGTGAGGAAGTGGTCGGTGACTGAAGAGAGCTCCAGTGACCACAGACTTATCATATTCGAAATTCATGGAGAGAAAAGGGTGACTCCTGAACTAGAAGAAAGAGAAACGAGATATATACACAATATGGCGGATTGGGCTGCCTTTGACCGTGCCCTGCTGAGGAGGCTTGAAAAATGTGAAACATTGGGAAGTACGAAGATTGAAGATAGAGTATGCGCTATTACAGAAGTTATTAAGGGAACCTGCGAGGAACAGCTGCGCAAAACGACACCAGGTCTCCCAAACCTGTCGTGGTGGGACACGGAGTTGGAAGAAGAACGAAGGGATCTTCGCCAAACAAGAAAAAGGCTTCATAGACTAAGAGGTGAGGAGCGCGAGCAATTCTCCCACATCTATAAGTGCAAGAAGCAGGCCTACTTCAGTAGGGTACGGAAAAGGAAAGCACGGTCGTGGGAAGAGTTTGTTACTAGAGCAGGAAACGAGGACCCTTTCGGCTTAGTGTACAGGCTCGCTGCGAATAAGGTGAAAAGAAGCACCCCACCACCCTGTATATCAGAAAATGGTGTATTGATAACTGACCAGCACAGATCCATGGAAGTCCTGCTTCACGCTCTCCTTCCGGATGACTCTCTTGTGGAAGAAGGGGAGGAGCACGAAAGAAAAAGACATCAAATGGGAATCATATCCGAGGAACAAGACGCGCCGGAATTTTCTGAGGAAGAGCTTACAGCAATAGTCTATCAAATGAAAAACGGAAAAGCTCCCGGATTAGATGGAATTACAGCAGAAATTCTCAAAAGGTGCTACTCACAGATAAAGAAAGTTCTTCTCAAGATCTTCAATGATTGTCTGAGAGATGGAGTGTTCCCTTCCCCTTGGAAACTTGAGTGCTTGAGAGTGCTATATAAAGGTAATAATAAGAAACTTGATGACCCTAAATCGTACCGTCCTTTGACATTGCTTCTGGTACTGGGAAAAGTTTATGAAAAACTAATCAACAGAAGGCTAATAATGGCCCTAGAAGCTGAGGGCACATTATGTGAAAAGCAATACGGCTTTAGAAAGGGCACAGGTACCGACTTCGCTCTCCATGACGTAATGAAGGCTATAAGGGAGAATCCTGAAAAGTACGTCATGGGGGTGTTCTTGGATATCTCGGGAGCCTTTGACAATGCCTGGTGGCCGAAAGTAATGTGGCAACTCAAGAGGAAAAGATGCCCGGCTAATCTGTACAGGGTCATACAAGATTTCTTTGATAACAGGTGGAGTCTTTACTCTGCAAAAACCATGCAAGTGAAGAAGCGCTTAACGAAGGGCTGCCCGCAGGTTTCGGTCCTCGGTCCGATCCTGTGGAACGTCCTGTTCGATGGATTCTTAGAGCTGGGCCTCCCACTGGGGTGCACCGTGTTCGGATATGCAGATGATGGACTTGTCTTGATCTCTGGCAAATCAAGAAGCGTGCTGGAAATGAAAGCTGCTGACATAATGGAAAAAATCAACACCTGGGAAAAAACTGCCAAACTGAAATTCTCAGCAGAGAAGACCAAGACCATGTTACTTAAAGGAAAGCTGAAGAGACCGCCGACGGTGCGCTTCGGTGGGAGCCCGGTTGGAAATATGCACGAATTCAAGTACCTGGGAGTCATCATGAATGAGAATATGAGCTTCCTCAAACATGTGGAGTATGTTTCTCGAAAAACCATAGTGGTATTTCAGAAACTGAAACGAATTGGTAACACCAGTTGGGGTTTGAGCTACTCGACCCTCAGAACAATTTATTGAGCCATCTTTGAGGCAATTGTGACATACGGTGCTGTGATGTGGTACCACAGAGCCGAGTTAACCCGACATAAAAGGAGGCTCATCAGTGCTCAGAGGGCGGCACTGCTGACCGTTGCAAAGGCATATAAAACAGTCCCTAACGAGTCGCTCCCAGTATTGGTTGGAGTACTGCCAATTTAATTAATGGTAAAGTACAGAGGTCTCACAGTGGAGAGATCTCGAGTCGCAAGGCTGACCAAAGATTCCAAGGACGTAATAATGGATGAAATCATGGACCAGTGGCAGCACAGATGGGATACATCGGAGAAGGGTCGGTACACTTACGAACTGATCCCAAGCGTAAGAACAAGAATGGACTGTAAGTGGATATCCATCAACCATTACAGCATGCAACTGTACACTGGACATGGAAATTTCAAAGCGAAGCTGCACAGCCTCCGACTCGTGGGATCTCCACTGTGTGACGCATGCGGAGTGGACGACACAGTCCAGCATGTTATAATGGAATGTCTGAAGACAGAAGACATCAGGAGCTGGCTGGAGGAAGAGATGGAAGAAAAGGGCATTCACTTAGACATGGAAAATGTAATGACAAACAAAGTTCTCAATAAACTGTGGAACCAATTCGCCACAAAAATAGGCAAGAGACTATAAGAGTATGATATTTGGCAAAGAGAACAAATTTCTGATGACCCATAAAGGGGTACTCAGGTAAAGGCTTCATAAAAGAACGTCGGAGTATCTCTGATTGGTGAGGAGGACAGGTTTTGAGAAAACCGGTAGATAAACCGAGTAACGGCATTAAGAAAGTGAATGGCCCGAAGAAACCAAGAGGAGAAAGTGCCGTGCACTGTCTTACTCATCCGAGTACAGATGCAGTGCGGGGGGATGGAGGGTGTGCTGGCCTTCAGGCCTTTAAGGCCTTCGAAAACTATTCGTCCTGTCTACATGAAACCAAAACCATATTAAAATGGTAAGAAATATCTATGGTTTTTCAAAATCTCGTGCTTCCAAGTATATTACTTTATTTTATATGGCTGAATATATAATTTAAAAAACACTACCAACGATATTTTTTCCCCCGGACTTTTAATTGGTAATTTCTTATGAGATCATGAAATACTCTAGACGAAGGTTCACTCTTTTCTTAGAAACAAAATTGGTTCGGAGAGTTTGTTTAGGAGAACAAATATCGACGAACTTCAGAGAAAATTAGCAGATTCAAAGAAATTTGTAAAATATATTTTTAAAAATTACTGTGAAGTTAATGTACTTCGTTAATAATATTTTGCATGTGTTAAAATTGAACTATCTTCTTTCAAATGCAATACAAACCATAAAGAAAGCTTAATTAGATTTTATGGTAAATTAATTTAAAATTCTTGCTGTGTTTACGTGGTTTGATGGTTGCGGATTAACCAGGATACCAGCTCCCATTCAACCATAATTATCTGGCTATTTATGTTCTCGTTTACTCTAACTATTACAGAACTTATTTGAACATTTACAGTTTCATTCACACTTCCTTTTGCACTACTAGTTTTGTTATCAAGGCTATTAACTCTTGCGCTCACATTACGCATTTGGCTATCTAATACCTCACCTAATGCTCGCAGTGTTTCTAGTTCTGCAGACTTTTTCTAGTTAACTTCACTGCGATGGTTGTACAAGATAGTCTTAATTTTTCGATCTACAGCTACTACAATTACTAAATTTTCTTAATATATCTAATAATTAGGCTATTGCCTAACTGGATTTACAATTGATAAATTAATAATTGTCTCCACCCCATTTCCGTCGCCAATGTCACAAGACGCCAGAGGGACATATTCGATGTAACACATCAAAACTGCTGCATTTATCTTTCAAAATTATTTCAGATTATTTTTGCGCTGTTGGCTATCACGTAACATTTAATTATTTATTTGTTGTTTATTTGTGGCAGTTACATTTTATTTACTTCTGATTTAATATTTTTATTTATAATTGCCAGAAGTTCTAACCTCAGAGAGTTCATTTACGTTTAATTATGTTTATAAGTCTTTCCGAATTTCTACCATGAAGTTATTGATTGTGGGTTGCGTTCATAGAGGATTTTGTTATTTGGTTGCCATAGTAATGCATGGCGTAATGCTTGATACTAATAAACGGTTGTGATTGGCGCCTCTTGGCCCTCTCGTGATTGGCGCAACGCTGACGTTTGAAAGCGTTGCTAAGTATGTAGTTTGGGAGGCGTCTAGCCATCTTGTTTCCTCCAGGCAGGTCGAGACCTAGTGGGTCATCGGCCTGGTAGGAAGTTGAGTTTGTTTGATTAATATTGGCAGAGTACGAATATTGTATGCAGACTGATCGATGAGACGAAGACGCACTACATAATATTGCAAGATAGAAAGAAGTTTGCACGAGCTACCTACGCGGTTTTATAATTAAATTCCAGTTTGAGCTACCGTGATGTTGTGTGTGGTATGGTATGAACTTTTATTACGTACCCCAGGCCCGAGAGCCTTGTGAGGGAAGATACCACTAAGGCAAGACATTAAGGCGAATTATCAGCAGGACCAGCCGACGAGAAGTGTACAAGATGTTGCTGCAACTTAATATTTTGAGAATTTCAAACACAGACGTTATCAGGAATTTTAATTTATAATTTTTGAAAATACATTTGGCAAACGATACGCCATCTTGGACCATTATATATTGAAGTTGCTTTAACTAATTCGCCTATAGAGCCCTGCAAAGATCTCATTTGTTCTCCCAACTGATATTGTTTTTAGAAAGACATTTTATTTAGATTGATTTGATTTTTGCAAGAAATTAAGAAATATTTTAAAGACAAAAAAATTATTTTTTAATATAATAAGAGATACACACGAGGCGCTACAGTTATAGTTATGGCCACAATGAGCAAAACAAATTGCAAAAGTTGCAACGACTTTCAAAATACAGTAATATATGGTGTCAGAATCAACACTGCAATTTATGTTCTCGAGTGTCACATCCTTGGTAAGGCCTATCTAAGTTGTATTACGTTGTTGAAAAATAATCACTGTCCTGTGGAGCCTGGCAATTTCAAACCCCAGGTCAGAATTCAATACTAGTGGTGTTAAATAATTTGGCCCAAGGAAAAAATAATATTCTCATCAGTCTATTCTCCCTCCCACACCATACACAGTTAGTCCGCCTTGTGTGTGTTACAGGAAGAGTTAGATTACAAATTTTACTATTACATTACATAAATTTTTGACGCCGTACGCGGGGCCACGAAAAGAGTAACAGTCATTACACTAACATCTGAATACTCAGTTTGATGAGTAGACAGCATCGTACGCAATACAACCTCCGAAGCACAACACCTATCAACTACAGGGTATTAGAATACGTAACCTAAATTGAGGAAATCACAGAGGTTACCAATTTGGCAGGGGAAGGAAATAAAGAAAATGCACAAACTGAACAAATGCCACCGGAAGTAGAAAACACAGCTACAGAGCCAGATAAAACCACTTCCACTAGCAGTACCTACCACCATGAGCCAGGGCAATTTAACCCTCGACATCATTCAGCAGCTTACACACGTGATGCGGACACAACTGAAAGAACGCGCAGCTGAACAGGCTAGGAAAAGCCAGGAAGAAATTAAGGGGCTGGAAAGAAATCTGCAGGAGCAGAACGGTTACCGTTCAGCAGCAAATTACACTATTAGCCGACTGCGTGGATTGCAAAATCTCACAGGTGCAATCGGAAGTAGCCATAATGCGAATGGAAATTGCTGCTACCAGGGAAGACCTTGAACAGGTCAAGGAACAAAACACAGTTCAATTCAGTGTGGTATAGCAGCGCATTAGTGTATTCGAAAATAGGCCTACTTCAGATATAAACCCTACTCACCTTAATGAGCTAGTCAGTGACCAACTTGATCCGTTTAATAACCATTTGAAGCACAGACTAGGGCAGGTTGAAAAAGACAATAATGTGTAAAGAACCAGAGTAAACGACCAGCTATCTGACGTCAGAAGTAAAGTCGACAAGCTATACCAGGTGGTCGCTAGCATTCATAACCTACAAATATCCACTAACTCTGTCAGGAGTGCGGAATTAATTTCTGGGGACCGCAGAGATTCTCAGCTAAGCTCGCCGAACCAAGCCGCTTGTGCGCCAACCACAACACAGAACCTAATACCTAGTGCACGCATGAGTACACTGTTGCACCGTCCTTCTAAATTATGGGCAGTGACACTCTCCGCTGTCTAAATCTCGCACTTATATCTACCGCATAATATTGGTGAGAAGTGGTGAGACGCACAGTATCTACCTAAGCTGAGTTAAAGTGCAGGTTCATTGAGCACTTCTGGAACAAGAAGATCCATGGTAATTTGAGGACTCAGATACACGCGGAGAGATTTTTCCCAGGCAAAGGGAAGAGCCTGGAAGCACACTTGTCCGAAATGTAGGAGAAGTCCCGACACATGACACCACCCATAAGCGATGAGGAGTTTATAGCCATGGTGCTGCACCAATAACCCTATCGCTAACCGAACTCACTGGACAGGCAGGCTGGATAGCGACCAGGTGTCATTCCGAGAAAACCCGCCTTTGTATCCAGGCAATCAGAACAGGGAATATCGTCCACCGCCTAGACAGGATCAGGATCCCAGAGTAAATGCGTGACAGCTTCAATACCTTCAGTCCTATTAGAACCACAATCGAGGTTACCGCAATGATGGCCAGCGCTCTTATTGAGACCGTAAATACTACTCTGGTAGAAGATACAACAGGGGAAGAAGATACCGTGATGCTAGGGATTCCGACAGCGATCAAGAAGGGTACCGATCGGGAGGCGAGAACAGCCACAGAGACGGCAGACGTCTAGAGTTACAACCGCCACCACAGCCTGCTTCGCAAGGACTAAACCCGCATGGCAACACAGGAGAAAATAATTTTTATAGAAGGCATCATTCACCTGGTAAACAGAGGCCAGGGCCTAACCAACCAGCACAAGGGAACTGCCAAGGTCAACCTCCGCCAGTACAATTTAGTCAAGTCAATGATTGAGTGGCTCCGCCAAAACAGGGTTATTTTTACAAGCAGGAACCCTTATACCGACAAGTACCTCTATTATTTACAACACCGCCAGGTAATAACTGGATAAATAAAAAAAAGACTTCGGGTTTAATCAAGGTAACTAGAAGATAGACAACGTCTGGTCAGCGATCGGTGGTATTCGACATCACTAAATTACCCTCACCGCCCACAACTACCGAAGAAAAGGATATAAAGACATAAGAATTACGCGAGAAATTACCTGCATTCTAAAAAGTAGTTTAATTGTCGCAGCTGAAAGAAGATGTAGAAACAAGAAATTATTAAAGTTGCAGAATTTTCAGCATGGACGACTAGTTCTCACACAAGCTGCGAACATTATCAAGCACTGGTACCATATTACAAATAAATTACTACCACTTTTTGAGGGGCCCTATATGGTATCTAAAGTCACGAAGGGAAACTGCTATGAGCTGACGAATCCTTCCACTGGAGAAATTGTAGGAAGATTTGATTTCACCGCACTACGAGCTTACAGGATGCCGCTGACTATGGTGCAGTAAAGGTTAGTTTTGTACAGGAAATTTATTTGNTCACCGCACTACGAGCTTACAGGATGCCGCTGACTATGGTGCAGTAAAGGTTAGTTTTGTACAGGAAATTTATTTGCGCTGCGAGCAAGATAAAACAATAATTTTTGAGGAAGCTAATGGTACGGAGTGGTTAGTTTTGTTATTTGGGAGACCTTTTTATTTTTATTGTATCTGAAGAGTGACCCAGTGAATACCTCGTATTTTATTATAATTTTTGAGCCCCAGGTAATTTGAGTAAGCACGCACCTGTTTCATCTTGAATTAACAAGTTTATCGCACCAGTGGTTGATACACCGGTGTATACGGGTTGAGGCATTTTTCGAAATCAGGTTGTTATTTAGCTGCGAAAACATGATACCAAATGCATTCTCGGATACCGTCCTAACTTTCGACAAGCGANAATCAGGTTGTTATTTAGCTGCGAAAACATGATACCAAATGCATTCTCGGATACCGTCCTAACTTTCGACAAGCGATAATTAATGTTTCTTGTATCTGATATTTTCCCCAGTGTGTAGGAAAACACTTTTCGCAGCTATTATTTACAGCATTAATCTATCTATCTCCGCTATTACTCTTTTTATTTCTTAGTGAGCGCAATATTGAATATATATCTCAACTCTAATTAAAGTACGTCTAAATAGCGAATGAAATATTGTGGTTGGGGGTCAGTTGTCTGCTGATCATCATAATGTGAGTGAGTGTGCTCCGTCACCTTTACGAGAATCGAATTCTGGACTTCCTGTAAGTCTTTTAAAATTGCTATTTTTTAATATTATTTTTAATTATTGAGTTTTTTCAATTTTTAAAAGTATTTAATTAAATATTTTGTACTTTAAGGTTTTACATTATTGAAATAAATTTTATATTAGTTTTTTTTTTATATTCGCGAATTTTTTTATTTTTAGAATTTATACTCTATCGCTTTGATTTTTAACGATTTTTGTTATATATATATATATATATATATACTTTTCGGAATTCAAGGTAACCTGGGTCAAGGTCAATGTCACAGGAATTCAATATGGCGGTCGGGCTCAATAACTTTATCTTATTTCCGCTTGTTACGATATTCTAACAATTTTTAATTTTTTCTTTCCATTTTTTGAGTTTTTGTTACTTGGAGTCAATGCCACATAATCCAAGATGACGGTTGGATTCAATAATTGGATTTTCCCTATTTTTTTACGATTTTCCCAAATTGTTATTGTTTTTTTTTAGTTTTTTAGCCTTAAGGTCATCCAAGGTCCTCATTGGTCATGGTCACGCATATTCAAGATGCCCGACGCCCGAGTTCATTGACTACTCCACACACCACGTCATCCATTAGCCTCGGAGACCCCAATCTATCTATTAATTTGTAAATTAATTCTATTCATTGTGACAGTTACATTTAAGGAGTGGGTAGTTATGACAACCCAAACCCTCCCTAGCATGGTACATCATTGTTTAACGTGGGATGCAAGTGTAGTAATAAAAATAAAGGCGTCCCTTGCACGGACGTAAGCAATTTCAAACTTCGCGAATTACCCATCGAAACCGGAAAATTCAAGTTTTATGCGTGTCTCGCCGAAATTTTAAGTGTAAATATATTTTCGTGTGTTATCCGCTGTGGGGAAATTCCAAAAGAGGAAACTTGTTTGGTTTGCTTCCGGTAACTCTCATAGAGGCTTGCTCCGTGTACAGCGACTACGGTTCCACCTCGAAGAATGTCGTGGGAAAGCGGTCGGTCGCCTTGAAATATTACGAAGCCGTGGAGAACCGCCGGTCGAGATAATATTTAAAAAGGGCAAATTTGCCGCGTGTGTCGTGGCAGCGGCAGGGGCTTTGAAAAGCTTTCCGGACAACGGACAGGACTTGGCCATTGGCTGTCGACAGAGTAATTTGGCCCGGCGTGTTCGGGAAAGGGCTGGTCCACGGCGAGGGGGAAGGGCCACACTCTCACGCACACCTCTCACACAAAGTTGTTTCCGCTAATGAATTCGGTAAAGAGCCGGTACCGGGGGCTGTGACCTCCCCCTCCCCACACCCCGGTGGCCCCTAGCCGCCGCAGCGCCAGTAACTTACATGACAGAGTACCCGCGTGTTGACTGCGAGGGCCAGGGACGCGTGTTGCCGTAGAAACCTTTTGATGAGCCGCTAATATGGACTTAACCCTTGACAAAGGGGCTTTTTTTTCCTCCCAGGTTCGCTCGCACCCCCTCTCCCTTCTGTGTGCCGTCGCCCGCCTCGACTGGAAGTCGAGAGCAATTGCTGACATGAAAGCGACCCTCGGCGCAAGAAGAAGTGGAAGGGTGTGGCGGGGGACGCGCAG
>NQII01000367.1:631159-668324 GCA_002778355.1 Clitarchus hookeri | reverse complement strand
GACTCGCCGCCTGGCGACCCATCTCGCTTTCCACTATACACAAAATTCCCTTCTTTGTTCTTTTTTTTCTCTATCGCTCCCCTCTGTCTCTCTCTCTCTCTCTCTCTCTTTCTCTTGCCACCCACAACCCACTGCTCTGAGCCGATGGTCCTGTATCAGCAGCGACCAGCTTCCCTCCCCCCTCCAATCTCTGTCAAGTCAAATAGGTCTGTGCTTCAAACCATCCGTGGGTTGACCAACGCCGACGTCACTTATCTCCTAGGCTGTCTTTAAAATGACCAAGCTAGCTTAGTTTGCATCCTTCCTCGCTTTTGCTTTATCTGCAGTAAATAAAGCTGGTTCGCGCTTAATTAATACGTCCGAGAGTCCTGCGTCCTTTCTGAACATTCTGCATTTTTTCACCACATGCAGACTACATATTACCATTGCCATACACTTAATTACTATTCCGGTTTTTTCGTAATAACACCGACAATCTTAGTGAGGTGAATCCTTGCATAATTTACATGGGAAATACATAGATGAAGCGTGGCCGTTAAGTAACAGGACTGGAGAAAAAATGTGTTTTAGTGCCAAAATATTAGAACTTAGAATTAATCCCCTCCCATATCTATACACCACTACATAAGTTTGCTTTCGCTGCTGTTAGCAGTGTTGTAGCTCATCAAATGTCACCCTCTTCAACAGGTCTGCCATTTTTATTTTCATCTCTTCATCAGACTGAAATGTGCTTCTTTCAGGACACTTTTCACTTTGGATAACAGGTCACGTGGTGCCAGATCTGGCGGATAGGGGGATGCTCAAGCATAGAAATGCGCTTGTCTGCTAAAAACTGTTTCACGGAGAAGGCCACCAAGGCGAACCATGAAATCCCCGGCCGGATCACTCCTGGATTCTCGCAAGTGGGAATCGTGCCGGACGATGCCGGTTGTCGGCGGGTTTTCACGGGGATATCCCGTTTCCCCCGCCCTTGCATTCCGGCGCTGCTCCATTCTCACCTCATTTAACCGCCATAGACTCTCAAGACCTCGTTGTTACGAGCCACCCAAATCTCTCAACTCAGTTCAAAACAACAGACGGGAGGGCGCTTTAAGTGAACACACTGTCTCGGTGCCGAGTACGTTAAGTTTTTCTTCCGAAGAATTGGCATTTTCTTACTCACTCGCTCGCTCAGATTAGTCTTGACTCACTGTAGTATTTCTGATTTACGGGTTAACCTTCAGATGCCCGTTGTCGATGGAAACGGTTATCACTGCCGTCGATATGAACTTGCCCAGTCTGGCTGTCTTCATTCTTGGTAACGAGGAGATCGATCTTACAGTCGATTGGTTGTCAGATATTTTTATTTCACAATACATTGCAGGTTTACCTTCTGCTTAGTTTTTACGTAAAACATGGTCTTGACAAGATGACGCAACAGCTCTCTCTTTCGCCAAAGCCTAGACGCAGACTAACAAAACCTAGCCGCATAGAAAGGCGGGTTGAGAGTTGTTGCAACCCTGGACGTGGGAGAAGTGGCATCGTGGTGTGGAAAAACCGGGGTGATATGGCAGTACATAATTCTTGGCACGAGGTATGTGGCCATGCGCAAGCATCGGTTGTGTGTTTAATGCTTAGTGTTGTCAAGCGAAAGCAAATTTCTTCCAGGGACGTTCCCATTAGTTACGAACAGTATCTTACGTCACTTCGCTTACCCACCAAGAACACAGCCTCAGGGGTACCCAGTCCTGCTACTTAATGACCACATTTCTTATAACATATGGTCCAGTTAGAATCGTTGGGGAGTTGCAACCCTGTTAATCACTTCCATATGTCGAAGGATACAGTGAAATAAAAAAATTAATGGTGTAGTGTGTACGGAACTAAACGAAAAAGAAATATCTTTCCCTAATACGACGTTAAGGGGCAGAATTAATCTTAACAACTCTCTCTCTCTCTCTCTCTCTCTCTCTCTCTCTATATATATATATATATATATATATATAATCTATCTATCTAGCTATATATATATATACATATATATACATATATATATATCTGTCTCGCTCTCAATATTATTATATGTAGATATATCACCTAAATTTTACTAGTCATGGGAAACGCATTTTTCCAAGAGCTAAAATAAATAAATTTAATCAACCAGCATTTTATAAGACTCATAAAATAACAGGAATTAAATATGTAACTAATTAGTCTACTTTATTCACGCATATAATTTTGATGGTGTCAATTCATCACAAGGTAACTCCGTGTGACGACAGACTGCGCTGAGGTCGTGCTAATTATGTTTCCATTAGGAGCAGTGATTGCACCTGAATGTGTGCTGGTAAGTTACTCTCTCTCTCTCGTTGTTTATTTTGGTTGATTATTTAGAGAAACTACCGCAATCAAGCGACCATAGCTTTTTTGTTTCTCATTCAGGTAATGCGAACGGTAAAGAAAATAGTAATGCATTCGAGTTATTTGGCACACCTTTCAAAGTGGAAGTTTTCAGCTAACATGCACAAAGTACCATGAATATTTTCTTATAAATTGCAGTAACACTACATGCACGTATTTGATCATTTCGGCAATTCTCATTTCTGTAATTCTCATTTCGGTAATGCTAACGCTATAACGTTATGTACATGAGGATGCAATAATATAAATATGAATAGTGTGGTGATACTGTGGGATAGCTGCTATTATACTTGTCCACAGTAGTTAATTTACAAATAGTTGTTACTCCAAGTCAATAAACATGAAATTGGCATCATTGTATAAATATTTGATAACTTGCAATACACGCGTATGTTAGTTATTTGCAATATCAACTCAATATGAGGTAAAGGTAAAGTTAGGGTGTTATGTCACACGGTTATGCAGGGAAAGACTTGTGATGGGACCTCCGAGATTAAAGTGGGCTCCGAACTATACAATTCCGACCCAGCTTTATAAATTAATATGAACGATGCCAAAGTTTTATAGTCCATTCACGGTTACTTCCATTTTTTCTGAAGCCCTGCTAAAGTTCTACTTTTGCGGTATTTCTCGGCCTTGTGCGAAGAAAGCTCTACCAAGACTAGAAAATTACACCAAAGGGACAACGCACCACATTCTTGTGCACTCAATAAAATAATATTTTGTATTCCTTACTANTTATGCAGGGAAAGACTTGTGATGGGACCTCCGAGATTAAAGTGGGCTCCGAACTATACAATTCCGACCCAGCTTTAATAAATTAATATGAACGATGCCAAAGTTTTATAGTCCATTCACGGTTACTTCCATTTTTTCTGAAGCCCTGCTAAAGTTCTACTTTTGCGGTATTTCTCGGCCTTGTGCGAAGAAAGCTCTACCAAGACTAGAAAATTACACCAAAGGGACAACGCACCACATTCGTGTGCACTCAATAAAATAATATTTTGTATTCCTTACTGCACTCTAATACATTATTCGGAAACTTACCATACCAGTTTATACGCTTAGTGAGAAAGCAGGAATGGTAAAGTTTTCCCCTATACATTCATTGTATAGTGTTCCTACATTTGCTCAGGAAACAGTCAAATGCGTAGGGAAGTTCCCAATTTTGTATAGTAGCGACGCTAAACATTCCTATATCTGCAACTTGAAGTGTGGTATTGTTACCATACAGTGTTTAGGTTAAAAACTTCTATTATAGTTTAGGAAGTTTGCCAGAAATTTTTTTACAGTGTAGGCATTACCAACGCACCTGTTTTTTTTCACTGTTTTCATTCATGTTAATTATAAATGAAATATACTTTATAGATACAAAACAAGCAAAAGTTAAATTTAACAAAAAATAACGTACTTTTACGTTAACAGAAGTATAGAATGCTTGTGATAGATGGCATATTAAGGAAATAACTAAACACGTCATACATGGGGTGATTTTTAAAAGGTTAGATTTAAAACGAGCGAATAAACCGCGAATACACTATATTTAATTATTGAAATAGGTACTGCGAGCATGACGCGCTACCAAAGGCGGGTTGTCACTGCTTCCCTGCCTGTGGCGATCACAACATTTCCTCCTACAACGCTGACAAGAAGGATAAAACTTATAATATGAGCTTGTAGTAGATTAGTTGTACTACCGGGCACACTTGTAAAGAAATTTTTCCATGCCGTTTCGGACAAGCGATTTTAAGACAAACGGCGTACACTTATTTTACGCGAAAACGTCTTTGAAATCAAACCGACACGTGGGGTACCAGGACGGAAACGGCGATGTTACGTTTGCAGGGTGATCCATTCCGACGTTATAAATTCGTGAATAATAACACGATTGAAATAAATATCATCACTTTCGAGTGGGCATACGACTACGATGACAGCATGACCTNATGGCGCCTAACGGTAATTTTGAGCGTGGGTGGAAATTTCTGGTCTGTATATCTCGCGATACCGATGTGCCAGTGCACTGATTTTGGTGCCAAACGAAAGACCTCGTCTATGTATGCCGATTTAAGCCATTAAAGCCAAATATCAATTTCGTTACTTTGCACCTGCTGGGGTAACATTGTACCACTCAAAATATTTATTTAGGTTCGATTTAGTGAAAAGGTAGCAAACATTGCCTGGGTAGGTAACATTCCAAATTTAAAATATCTAGCTATAGTCCTCAGTTTCTTTACTAAATTGCACCAAAACGAAAGTTATAAATGGTGCAAAGTTACCTCTGCAGGTGCAAAGTAACCCCGGTTTACGGTACTCTCATTTCACTCTCACACCCCAAAGAAAATATTACCCGCTAACGCAGAGGCATTCACGTAAACAAACAGCTGTATTCCCGTCACAGCTAACCCTCGATATTTGTTGTCTGAAAACTTCTCGCGGGTCTGCTCTGCATGAATAGTGTTCAGCCTCAGAGGTCTGTGCCAAGCTTGCTGTAGACCCTACCAGTAGAAAAGTTTTGCAGCGATTTTATGGCCGGCTTGGAAGAAGGAACTGCTGCGGTTTTCTCAAACTTCCTTCTCTCGTTCAGCTCTTCATATCCCCCACCCCGCAAAAAAAAAATGTATTGGCGTCAGACGAAAAGCACTGGTAACTGTGAGCATAGCCAAATAAACACCGGCCTCTAACTTCGCTTAGACCAACTTCCCAACAGCCCAATATACAGGATGATTCTAACATCATGGGACAAACATTGAGGCGTGGTAGAGCTCACTAAAACAAACAATTACTGTATAGGAATATATGGGCGGAAGTGACGCGTTGAGGCACAAACACAATGATTTTAGAATCATCCTATATATTTATTTTTATTGAACATGTAACAGAACGACGTATTGCAAAACAACAGTTGATAAAATCTGTAAACATGTAATGGAAGTCTTCAACTTATCACATAACTTCTGAAATAACTTTGAAAACTGGGAGGTAAGATAGTACATATGTTTGGTAAGATTGATCGGGACCAGTGGCGTGTGATGAACTGTTGCAAGGCAAGCCGGCGTTAGCTCTGTGCTTTACCCTGTTGCTTGCTAGATTACACTTCCGCCACTAAAACGTAGCTCGGCAGCTGGCGCCACAGGACGCGTGTAATGGGTCCCTTGTTACTTTCAATTAATTAATTTATAATTATGCTGCTAATCAAGTACTTTTTAAAAAACACTTCAATGTGCGCAGTTTCGCACGATTTAATGGCTAGAGGGGTGGTGGTGATGGTGCCAACATGGCTGCCACTACGGAGGGGTCACGATGAAGAGACAGGGGTGACACTGCATCCAATATGGCTGCTGATAATTTTAAACAACTATACTTTTTTTAATTAACTGACTGGCAATAAAAGCTGCCATTGAAAACAACTTGTACTGACTGCAAACATGGCTGCCAACATGGTCGCTGCTGCTGCTGACGTGGTGGTGGTGTCAACATGGCCACCGCTGTGGAGGGGTGGCACCATCCAATATTGTCGCCGATTATTTAAAAAAAATTATACTTATTTTTACACACATTTTTTAATTTACTGGCTGACAAAATGGCCGCCAACTTGTACTTACTGCAAATATGGTCGCCAATAATTTTAAAAATAATTTTTAATACATTTTACATAAGTTTTTAAAAAATTTCATTTACTGGCTGGAAAAATGGCTGCCAACTTGTACTTACTGCAAACATGGTCGCCAATAATTTTGAAAAAAAATCATACTTATTTTACATACATTTATTTAATTTACTGGCTTGCAAAATGGCCGCCATGTCATTGCATGCCTCATCCAATATGTCCACCAAGAATTTTAAATTTTTTAAATAAATGTATTACATAAGTTATAATTTACTGACTGGCAAAATGGCCGCCATGGGATGGTATGTTCTAGAATGTACTGGGCCGCCATGGATTGGTATATTCTAGAATGTACTGGCTGCCAAAATGGCCGGTTCGTGAATTATGGCCAACTATGTTTATAAGTTAGCATAGGTTGTGAATGGAAGAGCATGAAGTATGGTAAGGGGCGACTATGGGAAGGCTCCTCAGCTCCTCAGCTCTTCATTGCCAAAAAGGAGTCGATTAGCAACATTATGGAGCCATTGAAATTATTTTGAAAAAATAATATTTGGAGAATAATTAGGGTAATTTGGAAGGGGGGGACTTTTTTTTGGGGAAAAGTGGCATTTCATAAAATAAATGAGCCATTTTGTGGCAAAAAAGGGAAAAAATTGACCTCCTGCAAATGCATTCCTCCTGCTCTTGCATTCCACCTATCTTGTATCCCTGCGTCCCTGTCATGAACCTGTGTTCGAACGCTCTATTTCTAACTACTACGTTGAAGAACTTGAATTTTACTTCGTTTTTCGTCACCGGGAAGACAGATCAACAAGAAATCTCAAGAAGCGATATTATACGCAGTTGCATTGCGAAGCGATATGGTACAAAATGCGAAGCGGACCGACGAATGCCCATCCGTGCCGAATGGTAACGAGCTCTTTGCGCATGGAGGAACGCCGGTGATTGAAGCGGGCTGTGCTTGTTTCGTATGCCTACGGGGGGCATGGATGGAGTGTTAATGTACGCGATTAACCCAGAGACGCGCTATCTCCAACGTCTTTGGCTATAATTGTGTCGTTCCAATCAGTGGCGTGTGGTGCAGTGTTGCAAGGTAAGCTGGTGCTTGCTCACCTATGTACATTCTCGGTGCACGCAGCAGGATCCAGTAACCACCGTGCAGCCTAGGGAAACTGAATGCATTCCGACCACTCACTAGCTAGTAACAAGGGACCCACTACACGCGTCCTGTGGCGCCAGCTGCCGACCTACGTTTTAGTGGCGGAAGTGTAATCTAGCAAGCAATTACAATTCGCATGCTAGAACATATAAGTAATATTACGTCACTGTCGTAAAAATTTTAATTTGGTTTCCCGCGGAGTTTGCGCACTTCTATAAGATATTATATTTTTTAAATAATTTATTTAAATTAGTTAAAAAAAATTCCAGTGGCGGGTGGACCCGGATCCCTTCTTAACGGGGGATGTTCCATATCTCGGTGACAATGCCCCGCACTTAGTTGGCATGCCACTCTTCTGACACTTCTCACCGCCCTCTTACAGTAGTGTAGCTAGTCCACCCCTGATACCGTGCAGTGAGTCCAAACATTCGAGAACAATGCAGTGTTATCTCAACTAGGTTATTACATGTATGATGCAAAATTTAAAAATGAAAGGCCTATATGTCACATATTTAATTCGGAAGATATGACGTTGACGTTTTTGATAGCGTAAACAGTGTTACTAGTGCAAAAATAAGTAACTTATGCAAATCACTACGTGCCTGTAGACCTCGTCGGCGTAAAAGATCGCGTTCAAAAATTCGGAAAATTTCATTTCCGTCTAATACAAGATTTTAGGGTAAATAATTAAGACTTTATTCCACTTACTGACATTTACTCAATATTGCCAGAAATTTCAGAAAAGAACTTTATTTAGTATTAGTAGTTAGAAATGGGGGGTTTAAACCCAGCATCATGACAGGGAGCCAGAAGCTTGGTAAGAAAACGTTAACATCATGCTCTCGCATTCCAATTCGACGGCGGCCATCTTGGCAACCAGTACTAAAACCACCTGCTCTCGCATTCCATTGCGATGGCAGCCATTTTGTTTTCAAAATTTTCCAAACAATTCATTAAAAAAAAAATTACAAACAAAATTTTTTTAGAAATTGCAAATATTTAAAAAATTGTAAATATTTATCAAGTTTAAGACATTTATTTTTCTAAAACTTTCTTAATATATCAAATGTTAAAAAAAAATTTTCCCTAACATTTTATGGTGGCCATGTTGTTTTCCTACACAGCCACAGGCTGTGGCACCGTATGACAACGACCAGACTTTATGACATAGCCTCAGGCGGCTCCCAACAGAAATGCCTGCCACGCCGCCATGACATAGCCTCGGGCTGACGGCTCCTAACAGCAATGCCCACTGTGTCGCCATGACATAGCCTGAGACTACGGGACTTTGCAAGTTAAATTGACATTTCGATAGGGGTCGCAGTGTAGCAGTGGATAGATAAAATTCTAAAAATTCACACTCTTGCAATCACAGGGGAGGGGTGCTGCGGTGGCAGAGTGGATGGACGTAACTTCAGGCGGCTCCCAAAACAGACGCCTGCCAAGCCGCCATGACATAGCCTCGGGCTGCCGGCTCCCAGCAGAGACGCCCGCCATGACATAGCCTGGGGCTACAGAACTTTGCGAGTTTTTATAGCATTTCGAATGGGGCAGTAGTGACGTAGTGTATAGAGCACATGTTAAACCTCGCCCTCTAGCAATCTCAGGGGAGGGGTGCTGCGGTGGCAGAGTGGATAAACGTAGCCTCAGGCGTGTCCCAAGAGAGACGCCCACCATGCTCCCATGACATAGCCTAAGGCATGTGTGTCCATTCAAAAACGCCCATAGCTGCGGGCCACTAGTGATTTTGGGGAAAATGTTACAAATATTGTCACACCCCCTGGCGGCATCCTCGAGAAATAACTTGGGCAAGAAATATTTCAAAAACTTTTGTTTTCCGTTATATAACCACAGGCCCTGGCAACATCCTTGAGAAAATGACGGTTTCGTAAAATTGCGATAACATCCATATAGGATTGGGAAACGCAGGAAAGTATTTCCATAATATGTTTAAATAACCGATCATATTCCGTTATAGCTGCAGGCTCTGACCAGCGTCCTCGAGAAATGCCCGATTTTGAAAACACATATAGGCTTGGGCCGTGCGGGAGAAGTAGTAGTATTTAAAAAAAACTTGCATGTTTAAATAATATTAATCGTTCATATTCATTTATAGCCCCAGGCCCTGGTGCGGCCCCCGACTCGTCGAGAGAAAATATGTTTAAATGTTTTACCATCACTCTCCCGACGTGAGCGATGGAAATATATATTTAAAGAGTTAGGATGAATATTAATCGTAGTCAGATTGTGGGTGCGCGGGAAAAAAACGTGCTGTATGCTCATATATATATATATACACACCTTGTGTCCGTTTGTTTGGACGTGTGTAACTTCCAAAAAAATTAACCGATTTTCATTCTGTTTTTTTATAAACCTTCCTTTTTCGTTCCCACGAGTGTTTATACACCTTTCTTTTTTATCTGTATTACCTGCAAAGGTACTAAAATGTGCAAAAAGCTCATTTTTACCATGCTTTCGCATTATGAAGCCCCTTAGTCAACAATGCAACATCAACAATGCAATTTAAACAATGTAAAGCAACCTAGCAACAGATATATCTATCTATTTAAAAAGCTATATCGATATGAAAATATATCGACACTTATAAGTACGTTAATACTCGATACATAGATACTAATATATATATATATCGATAATTATCGACAAACGAACATGTCACATACAAATCTGTGGAGGTAACATTACATGAAAATGAAGCAGTAAATTAGCTGCCAGAATTTCTAAATTCGATTGATGTTTCAGGATTGCCTTCACATATATTATAATTGAAAATAGGACTGCCAGTCATTTTACTTCGTAATATCAATCCACCAAAACTTTGCAAAGGCACACGCCTTGCAATAAAAAAAATGATGTGCAATACTATAGAAGCTATTGTCTTGAAAGGTGCTTTCAAAAGAGAAGATGTACTTCTTCCCAGAATTCCATTTATTCCATCAGAAATTCCCTTTCACTCTAAAATATCACAGTTTCCAGTCAGATTGGCATTTTCAATGACAATAAATAAAGCTCAAGGGCAGTCATTCCAAATGTTCGGAGTAGATTTAGAAACAGAATGTTTTTCGCACTGCCAATTGTATGTGTCGTGTTCTAGAGTAGAAAAACCACACAACTTATTCATACGCGCGGAAGATGGTAAAACTACAAACATTGTATACAAACAAGTACTTCAATAATATAAATTTTGAAAATACATTTACTTCTTTAAATTAATTTCACAGAAATGAATAGAACCAAAATATTTTACGCCACAGCAACGCATGGCAGGGTTAGTTAGTGTGTGTGTATATATATACACATGAAAGTTAAATGTTACCAAAGCAGCATTCTATTACTGCACATTTTTTAAAAATTTGAATACAGCGTTTCCCAACACGTTGAGTTGTAGTCACTGTTTACATCTACTCGCCGGGGACACGTGTTGACCTGAGGAAAGTATATTTATATAAGCCTAATATATAATGAACAGATGTGCTGTGTGTGTAAGTTGTAAGATGTTACTGTTGTTGCGAGTTTTCACTACAAGGTCCTTAGTCTGTGAAGGAATTATGTACGCTGTGTCGACCGATTACAAACGTTCCCGTTGTTAAACTTTCACTACCTGGCATTGCTTGTGTGCATTCCAACGTCGCAGACAGTGAACCAGCTGTGTGGCTTGTCTTGTTTAACGTAGCGTGTAAGCTGGCTATAACAATTAGTTACACAGACCATGCACATTTAGCTATTGTCTTCGTAATTGTTATAAATATTAGTATTTCTAACCTGCATTTAGTACATGTGTCTCCTGGGAGTTCGAGCCTCGGAGGATGTATATCATATCATACCTTTTACACTCTAACTAGCATACACACTATTTTTGTATGCATATCTCTCCCAGATTCGAGACTCGGGGAGTTGCCTGTCATTTAACTGTTTATAACCCCCTCCCCCTTCGTTCAACTCATCCACTAGACGTACGCATATCACTCCCGGGATCGAGGCCCAGCGAACGCACTTGCATGTTTTTTTTCCCGTTCTATATATACAGTTTTTGTAATTTATATAAGGTGTTATATACACACACATTTTTGCGAACTAACCTAGAAACGGGGGGTTTGTTTCATAGGATATCTCCTGGCAGATGTATTTGTGCCCGATATCAACCACAACCAGTCAGTTAACAACTATTGTTTCAAGAGAGATAGAAGCTAGCAATATTAATACCGGCACTTCATCACCTTTCATCCTCTGCAGCGTTGGCTAATCCCCCTAATATATGTAATCCTGCACTACAGTGTGGTTTCTGTTTCTGTGACCATGTCTTTACAGTTTTCGGAATGGATTGCGACATGAGCGCAATTGCGCTCTCAATCCATTCCATTAGCCTGCCCAATATTTGTGCGAGCGGTGCGGACGCCAATTCGCACGGGCCGAACATCTCATAGGACATATAACCATGTGTACAGGAATGATCAGACAGGTTGCCCGCTAGGGTGGGTCATTTTTTTTATTTTTATTTCTCGATATTGTAAAGGGCACAGTGATTGAAAGGTGCTAAATAGTGTAAGTAATCCATACGTAAAATTTTATTACGTTCTATTGAGTTTTATTGCCTCCGGATTGTGATTAAAGATTATTAAAAAAATTGTTTTTCGAGGTTTTTTCTTAATAAAAAAATTAATAATATAGAAATACTTTATATAAGTGATTAACATTGAATTGAATGAAAAATATACTTTGTTTTACTAATACTAAGCAGGAAGGTTCTGGAGAGGAGTAGGAGGGGGGCATTAGACATGACAAATGACACGCAATTTGAGACAATAACAACCAGTGTCGCCCGTCGCTAACTAGAGTGTGGTTGTTTGTTTTGTGTTTTCTCGTGCATTTTAACCATGAATCGTACTCGTATCAATTGGAAATGTGCGTTGTTAGGTGATATATGTGATTTAAAAGACAATGTGTTACCAATGTATGAAGAAATCATGAAGTGTTATGAGTGGACCCGACACAAGATAAAACATGAGAGGGAATCTAAAAAAGAACCCACTTATAAAGAAATAGAGACTATTGTACTTGCAAAACTTATAGAAATATGGACTAAAGCTTCTATTCCTACAGTAGAATAAAAACGAGTGAAAGCAATGCTAAAGGCATATCATTTATAGTGCAAAAACAATCTCAAGTCTCACCCAAAAATACCGCAAAACATGTTTGGAAGAGTTTCGTTTTGGAAGTAAAACTTTGTTTGATATTTCTGCTTGCAAGTGTCGGGATATTTCTAAATGTACCTGCACTAAGCAGAAAAAAATACCTGTAAGAAAACAAAGCTTCATAGTTGGCCAACGAACGACTAGAAAAATGTTGGTAGGGGGNGAACGACTAGAAAAATGTTGATAGGGGGCATAGATGTTGTCACAACAAGCCTAATTACAAAAGCACTGAAAAGAAAGCTATTGCGACAAAAATCTCTGAGTAAACGTCAAAAAGTAGCCGAAAAATGTACGGAGGAGCTCTGCCGCACATCAGAATGTAGCCAGTCTGATTGTAAAGACCAAACCCAACTTCAGTTGCGACCTTCAAATGCTAAACCGGATGGTAATTCCAATTTTCCAGTTGATTATGGTTTACTGTCAAAAACATGCGATAGATATGGAGTGTCGGATAGGGCAGGGGCAGCCATCGCATCGGCAGTTCTTCAAGAGTCTAATTCTCAAGTTATAGACAAAAGTAAGCTGCGTCGAGAACGAAAAAAAAATAGAAAAGGTATAGTTGCACAACAAAGAGTTTTACAAATACCTGCACTGTACTTCGACGGACGAAAAGACAAAACTTTGATTATATCTGGAAAAAGTGGGAAAAAATACAGGCAAAGCATAATTGAAGAGCACATATCTTTGATTAAGGAACCTGAATCGAAGTTCTTGGGTTACATCGCACCTACTTCTGGCAGTGCGAAAAACATAGAACAAGCAATTGCCGACTTTTTCTTGAAAGCAGATATATCTATAGGATCTTTGATGGCAATTGGGTGTGATGGAACCAATGCGAATGTAGGCAAATACGGCGGTATTTTAAGGTTACTTGAAAAAAGATTGGTTAATCATTTGCTGTGGATTATATGCTTATTACATATGAATGAACTACCATTCAGACATCTATTTCAACAAATTGATGGTAGAGCATCCGGACCGCAGACATTTTCAGGGACTATTGGGAAAGAACTCGAAAACTGCGAAAAAAAAGACCAGTAATTCAGTTTCAACCTATTCCCACGGACTTACCAGAGCTTTCTGCTAAATATATTAGTACCGACCAGAAATATTTGTACAGAATAGTCGAAGCGGTTTCAACAGGTATATTTCCTAATGATTTAGGGAACAAATCACCAGGCAAAATGTCCCATGCCCGATGCCAACAGAATTCTCCGTCTGTATGTTTCGGTGGACGCTCCCTCTGAAAACCTAACTACCCTTGCAACCTATATATTCAAGGCTTACGCTCCGGTATGGTTTTCTGTCAAATCCCACCCCAGCTGTAAAGATGGAGCACGAAACTTATTCAAACTCATCGAGCAAACCCGATATTTATCAACAACTTTGAAAGCAGTTGTCGACCCAGTCATTCAAAGAAATAGCTATTTCGCACACCCGGAAAATTTATTGCTTGCAATGCTGAGCGACCCCCAACAGCACATTCGTGAATTAGCAGCCCGTCGACTTCTGAAAGCCAGAAGGAGAACATCAAATAGCTTGCGACTGTTTCAGCTACCGAAATTGAACTCTCTAGTTAGCGACGGGCGACACTGGTTGTTATTGTCTCAATTTGTGTGTCATTTGTCACGTCTAATGCCCCCCTCCCACTCTTATCCAGAACCTTCCTGCTTAGTATTAGTAAAACAAAGTATATTTTTAATTCAATTCGATGATAATCACTTATATAAAGTATTTCTATATTATTATTTTTTTATTAAGAAAAAACCTCGAAAAACAATTTTTTTAAAATCTTTAATCTTAATCCGGAGGCAATAAAGCTCAATAGAACGTAATAAAATTTTACGTATGGATTACCAATACCATTTAGCACCTTTCAATCGCTGTGCCCTTTACAATATCGAGAAATAAAAACAAATGACCCACCCTATTGCCCGCCCAACTGCGGGTTTGGCAATGAGGGCTTTGGGCATCCTTTGTGATGCCCGTCGTCATGAATGCAGTTGTTGGGTGAATCCCACTGTTCAACCATTAGAAAGTGGGACCTGTGGCCGGCAGTTAACCAGATCCGATAGACTTCGTGCGCATTGTGCAAAGTGTTCTGGTACTGCTACAACCACCTCCTGGTCGGCGAAGCGGGCACGTGTGGTAAGCCCGCAGCCTGGGTCGTCCCATGCAATGTCAGGTCGTGCGAGCGAGGGTAGCTCTCGCCGCAGTTCCATTGCCACTGAGGCTGGCGGCGTGGGCGACTCGTATGGGTTCATGGAGGTTGAAAGCGCATTACGCGGCGTTATGAGAACATATGTCGAGGAGAATACCTTGAGGGTGGCGGTCGACATTTGCGGCTACCTCGAACGTATGAAAGCACATATAATTGGCCAACTTGAGCAGGAAGTCGAGAACCAGGGGGTAGTCAAATTCAATATATTTCTCGAGTGCGTATATGGCAAACCGAAGCTGCACGACGGCGAGGAAGATCGCAGTGCATTTAAGACGACGAACGTGCCTGTCTTTCATGCGGCCGACATAGAGGAGGCGGTATCGGCCGCCATTGTCAAGATATGTCAGGAGGAGACGGAATATATGGGGAAGGGCAGCGGCTGGACCCTCACTGCCGTGAAACGGGTCCAGTTACGCATAAATAAGCTCGATCCCCTTCGAGTCTCGTCGTACATCCCCTTGCATGCAGTTTTCGCGGAGAAAGGGGCGATTATCAACCCGCACAATGCTGACCTGCAGTGCTTTAAATGGGCTATACTGGCACGCTTTGTAGAGGGGCAGGATTCGCAGTGCGTCAACCTGCGCTACACCAGGCTGGAGGCACGCTTCAATTTTTCAACTATAGATTTCCCCACCCCTCTAAAGCAAATAGCTAGGTTTGAGAGAGCTAATCTGGGGATCAGCGTAAACATATACGCACTCGACGAGAATACGAAAGAAGTGCCAATATGGATGACAGGTGCAGAACTGGCCCAGCACTTTGATTTGCTGCTGCTCACCACTGTAGAGGACCAGAACTGGCATTATTGTTGTATATCGAATTTCTTGCGACTGGTATGCTCCCAGGTGACTGATCACAAATGTTTGGTTAATATCTGTAAATGCTACTTCAAGGCGTATGATAATCGAGCATGTGTGATGGAGCCGACAGGTGCCGAAACTCTGGCTGAGCACAAGCGGTATTGTAATGACCATACATCCGTTCATGCTGACATGCCGCAGCCGTCTGCAGACGGAAAGCCACCTGTGCTCAAGTTCCAGAACTACCAGAACGGCGATAAGGTACCTATCGTAGTACATGCAGACTTTGAGGCAATGCTGGTGCCCGTGCAAACGTGTCAGCCGAACCTGGACGCGTCCTACACTTATAGGTACCAAAAACATGAGCCCTATTCTTATGGTATATACATTAAAGTTGATAATTCAATTATTCCAGCCTCCAAGACGACCAGCCTACCCCCGGGTGTAATATGTTACACGGGCGAAGGTGCGTCGAAACGTTTCATGGAAGAGGTGGTTAGGATAGGTCACCTGGTGAAAGCCATATACAGTCAGTCAGAACCGATGCACACACTCACACACGAGGAACAGGCTGGTTGTATGCTAGCAACTACCTGCTGGCAATGCTCTGGCATGTTTACGTTCACCAACCGAAAGGTGCACGACCATGACCATCTACTGGCAATTTTATCAGGGCGGCTTGTAATGACTGCAACAAGCTTCGCCGCCGTCCCCAGAGACTGTCGGCACTCTTCCATAACTTAATGTATGATGCCAATTTTATAATTAAGCAGCTTGGCTATGATTCCCAGGACTTATTTATTATTCCTCATACCGAGGAGAAACTCATCACCTCAGTAAAAGTTTGGGCGACAAATTTACCATTCAATTTATTGACATGTTTATATTCATATCTGCCAGCCTGGCAACGCTCGCGCAGAATCTTCCGACCGGTGAATTCAACACATCTCTCTTCTTCAGGGTGGAGCAAGAGCTCGAGCTGGTAACCCGGAAAGGTGTCTTCCCTTACGATTATGTTAGCACGTGGGAGAAGCTCGCCGAGCCACGGTTACTTGCTATAGAGTCATTCTATAATAGGCTTACTGGGGGGGGGGATGTCAGTGTGGAAGACTACCAGCACGCACAAACCGCCTGGGACGTGTTTGGCTGCCGCACCCTCCAGGACTATTCAGAGCTCTACCTGAAGACGGACATGTTGATCCTGTGCGATGTCTTCGATAATTTCTGGGGGCTCTGTCTATGCACATACAGTCTTGACTGTGTGCGCTATGTTAGTGCTCCTGGGTTTTTGTTTGATGCGATGTTGCACAAGATGCAGGCGGAATTAGAGTTGCTTACAGACTACGACATCCACCTGTTTATTAAGGCTGGTATTCGGGGAGGGGTGGCTCAATGTATTAAGAGGCACGTGGTGGCCAACAATAGGCACATACCGAGCATGTACGATGCCAGCAAGCCCCATCCACCTACTTCCAGTATGTAGATGCAAATAATTTATACCGGTGGGTGATGTCCCTGACGCTACCATACAGCGGTTTAGAATGGACCGGCACAAATATAGATGTCATGAGCGTGCCGGACGACAGAGATGTCGGCTACATACTGGAGGTAGATGTAGATTACCCTAACACTCTTCACGAAGAGCACACGGATCTTCCGTTCCTGCCAGTGAACGAGTGTCCCCCCGGGTCCAAACACACTAAACTCATGACGACCCTGGAGAGCAAGCTTCATTATATCGTACATTACATTAATCTGAAGCAAGCATTGGATCATGAGTTGCGGCTGAAGGCTGTTCGCCATGCCCTTCAATTCCAGCAGAAGGCGTGGCTAAAGCTGTATATAGACGTGAATATGTCGAAACATCAGGCAGCGGCGAACACCTTCGAGAAGGACTTTTCAAATTTAATGAATAATGCGATGTACAGCAAGCTTATGGAGAATAAATGTAAACAACAGCGTATGGAACTCGTGTGTAGAGAAGTTCGGGCCAATAAATTAATTGCAAAACCCACATTTAAATGCAGAACGATAAACAGTGAATCGTTGTCCCTGGTCAAATTATGCCAAGAGAGCGTAACATTTGTCAAGCCCATAAACGCTGGGTTTGCCGTGCTCGACCTGTCGAAAACACTCATGTATCGATTTTACTACGACGTAATGCGAGCGCAGTACGGGACCAGTGTCGCTCTCTCTCTTATATGGATACCAATTCCTATATAATGGAAATCGACTGTGCTGTCTTTTACAGCGACCTCGCCTATGATCCGGCGCTCATGTCAAAGTTCGACACCAGCGACTACCCTCCCACTCATCCCTGCTACTCACCTACCAACTCTAAGGTGATTGGTAAATTTAAGGATGAGTGCAGGGGTAGCAATATGGTTGAGTTTGTCGGGTTGCGAGTGAAGATGTATGAATACCGATGCCAGAATACGGTGGTGAAATGCGCGAAGGAGATACAAAGGTGTGTAGTAGAGAATACGATAATGTTTGACGATTATAGGCATATAATTTTGGCCCAGCGCAGTATGAGAGTACAGGTCGGTAGTATTAGGTCGTACCACCACGAAGTTTACACCAAGCGAGCGAACAAACTAGCACTTTCGTGGATGGATGACAAAAGAAAAATCCTGGATGATGCCATTCATACCGTCCCCTATGGTTATCAGACCTAAAAAAAAAACAGCTCTGGGTCAGCCTCATTCTTATATATGTCTGTCGTCGTAGAGAGTGTTTTTTCTCCCAGCGTGTACTGGAGCACTTACAAGCGTCGTCATATTCTGCTTGTCAGGTATATTTCTGAGGGTACTGGTAGCCATATTTATATCTCGATTAGCATGCTGTAGCATGTGCAAGTGTGTTGCAGGCTTATCCGGTATGCTGACTGATAGTCTACTGTAGCTCGTAGAAGAGGTACGTTCCTAACATTGTCAGGTAAATTATCAGTTTTTATTTCCTGCAGTATACCGGAGCCCATGCAAGACCAGATGGCTTGCCAGGTATACTAATATTTATTGGCCCGCGCAGTCTGATTCAGCGTACTGTAGCTCATGCAAGAGTTGTAATCTTCTCCTTGCCAGGTATACTGGGTGATAACATGCTGGAGCGCATGCAAGCGACCATCTTGCCTTACCAGGCATGTTACCAGCACGTCCTGTACAGGTTTTTATTCCCGGAGGTATACTGGAGCACATGCAAGTAGTTGTCGTCTTGCCAGGTATACCACATGCATGTGCATGTTTTCACAACATACTGTATAACATGCTCATTTTTTACGTATGTAAGTGTACATTTGTCAACAACTTCAGCTTGGCGTTCATTTGAACATCCCCCATTATTCTATAGCTCATGCTACTGACATATTGTCACTTATGTGACTACAACCATCTCTTGTTTCAATCACGCTGTCCTAACGAGATGTTCATCACCTTGGCACGTCTGTTTGTTTCCAACATATTGTGTACCTACAGTTTTATTCTTCATCGTCTTGTCAAGCTTGTGTATGTTCACCTACATTCGGTATTACACGCTACTTTATATATATTTACCGTGTATGTGTGGTTTCCACCGTACTGTACCGTCTGTCAATTCCAATTGTCACTCACGTTACTATTATTATTTCTTGTATACTAGATTTATATATCAGTTTGTCATATATGTGTGTGTTTTATCCACCATACTGCAAATTGTCCCACATGTGACTATCTCTTGTCCCACCCTCGCACTGTGTTGGTATCACACTGTAGTGCTCTTCTCTAATTTAATAGTTATGGTAAGTGGGAGGACAACGCTGCATCAAGTAAGTGAAGGTAGGTGATGCATGTGTGTAAATCGGCTAATCCTCAAACACTTTGTTAAAAATTTTTTTTTTGGAACGACAGAGAGAGGCGGGTGTGTTTGTGTGATGCCGCCTGCCACTTTTGTCTTGGAAGTGGATGCATGCACACGTGTAATGTAAGTATGTGCATGACTTCTTTTTTGCATACTGACTGAGCATACATCACGTTTTTTCTCGCACACACACCGCCTGGCTACGATTAATATTAATACTAACTCATTAAATATATTTTTCCATCGCTCATATCGGGGGAGTGACGGTAAAACATTTAAATGTATTTTCTCTCGACGACGAGTCGGGGGCCACGCCGGGGCCTGGGGCTATAATAGAATATGAACGATTATTATTATTTAAACACGCAAGTTTTTATAAAGTACTACTACTTCTCCCACGTTGCCCAAGCCTATATGTGTTTTCGAAACTGGCATTTCTCGAGGACACTGGTCAGAGCCTGCGGCTATAACGGAATATGAAAGATTTTTTAAAAATGTTTTTGAAATACTTTCCCGCGTTACCCAAGCCTATATGGGTGTCGTCGCAATTTTACGAAACCGTCATTTTCTCGAGGTCGTCGCCAGAGCCTAGGACTATATAACAAAAATGATTTAAAAACAAAGTTTTTGAAATACTTCTTGCACAAGCTATTTCTCGAGGACACCACCTGGGGGCGTAACAATATTTGTAACATATTTCCCAAAATCACGCGTGGCCTGCGGCTATGGGTGTTTTTGAAGGGACACACGTGCCTGAGACTATATCATGGCAGCATGGTGGGCGTCTCTCTTGGGACACGCCTGAGGCTACAACTATCTACTCTGCCACCGCGGCACCCCTCCCCTGTGATTGCAAGAGCGCGAGGTTTAACATGTGCTCTATATGCTGCATCACTGTGGCCCCATTCAAAATGCTATAAAAACTTGCAAAGTCCCGTGGCCTGAGGCTATGTCATGGCGGCGTGGCAGGCGTATCTGTTGGGAGCCGCCTGAGGCTACATCTATCTACTCTGCTACCGCGGCACCCCTCCCCTGTGATTGCAAGAGCGTGAAGTTTAACATGTCCTTTATCCACTACATCACTGCGGCCCCTGTCGAAATGTAAAAAAAACCTCGCAAAATCCCGTAGCCCTTTGCTATGTGCGCCTCTGCTGGGACATGTCAGCCCGAGGCTATGTCACGGCGGCGTGGCGGGCGTTTCTGTTGGGATCCGCCTGAGGCTATGTCATAAAGTCTGGGCGTTGTCTTAGGGAGCCACAGCCTGAGGCTATGTAGGAAAACAACATGGCCACCATGGAATGTTCGAGATAAATTTTTGTTGAACTTTTGAAATATAAAAAAACTTTTGATATATGTAATAAATTTGTTAAACTTTTGAAATATTTGCAACTTTTAAAATTTTTTGAGAAATTTTGAAAAAATAATATTTAAAAAAATAAAATGTTGGAAAATTTTGAAAACGAAATGGCCGCCATTGCAATGGAATGCGAAATCAGGTGGTGTTAGTACTGGCTGCCAATATGGCCGCCATCGAAGTGGAATGCAAGAGTATGATGTTTACATTTTCTTACCAAGCTTCTGGCTCCCTGGCTCCCTGACATGATGCTGGGTTTAAACCTCCCCTTTCTAACTACTAGTATTATTAAATTACTGGTAAATGGCGAATAATTATTTTCAGATTTTATTGGATATTTTATTTATTGTGTGTTCTGACACGCGAAATGTTGACGTTTCTACTTAGTACTGTAGGGTGACGGAAACAGCAATTTAACTTGAATTAACAAGGAAATAAACCTTAAATACCCGACGCTAGTAGTAGGAATAGAGGCTCCTGGAAGACTCTGCACTATGTTAACCCTCCCATCTATAACCATTTTTTTTACAACCAGTTATTTTCCAGTGATTCTCGGTGGAGCCAATTTCACCGATTTATGTTGCTGGAAATGGTTTTGAATCCGTGAATTTTTACTATTTCAGGTTTAAAGTATATAAAGTATTGTTGCACGGCGCAGATCGCTAGTCAGTGTGTACACCGCCGATCTACTAAACGTGGACTCACAACCATCTGTTGCATCCTTCAGTCGCTCGTCCGTCAGTCAGTCATCCTTCTGTGTTTTCGTCCGTCGGTTGAAAGCGATTCACAACAATCCGTCGTTCGTCAATCCTTCTGTACGGTGAAATTTCAGTGTGACAACTTAATATCGTGATATTTCTTTAGTTGGAGATATATTTTGGTTGGAAATACATTTTCAAGAGAGAAATATTTTTGGAGAAATGATTTTTTCACGTGATAAGAATTTATACTGAATATTTTTGTATTAAAAATTCTTTAATATACCACCAAAGATAAATAAACACAGATCCACAGCCTTGCATTTTATTTCAAAGTGCGTATTCACGTCTAAGGAATGTCGTCCNAAATATTTTTGGAGAAATGATTTTTTCACGTGATAAGAATTTATACTGAATATTTTTGTATTAAAAATTCTTTAATACACCTCAAAGATAAATAAACACAGATCCACAGCCTTGCATTTTATTTCAAAGTGCGTATTCACGTCTAAGGAATGTCGTCAGTCCGTCCGTCCGTCGAAAGTTACAGTTTGGTAAATATTTGATGGATGGACGGATAGAAAAATGTTGTCTTGCGATTGGTTGAAGATCACGTGACCGCCGGACGGACGGACGACTGTGGAATGCAACGGATGGTTGTGAGTCCACCTTGAGTTGCTGCAGCAGAATACTGAGCTTTATTATTTGCTGAAAAATCTCATGCAAAAAAAAAAGCTATGATTTTGTAGAGGAGAGCCTACGTTTTGTGAACAACGTGGCAAACAGACGCTGGAAACGGGAGGGGAGTACATAGGAACATTATGGCACTCTAAAATTTTGAATTAGGGCTACAACATATCATTTTGACCCCCTTACATCTTATATGCGTATACTTCAGTAATTATGAACTAGTAGTAATCATTTCGAGGAAAGCAATTTTTTAGAAACATACCCTGTTTGCGTATTTTTTCTTATGATGGGAACTCACACGCGAGGTGTATGCTTGCACTTTTTATAGTCAAAAGAATGGTTGGGATCAGATCTGTCTATCGCTGCTAGATCGGTGAAGCTTCACGTTCCATATCATCTCACTCACACTCATTTTCGTAAGTTTTAATGCTATGCATGAGTGTTATAGGGTCTCTGTAACTGAAGTTGTGTTTACTCGAGTCCAATATTTTATTAAATTTTAGTGAGAGTGGGAAGATTTGGTTTAAAACTTGTCACTGTAAGTGAAAATTAATTAAAATATCCAATGTTTATACTTCGTTATCATCGGTCTGATCAACTTAGAAATCAACTTCCAGATTTCTTAATCTAAAACTGATTCGCCATCAAATGCACACATTGTGACACAACACTGTTTGGTGAACTCACAGTAGTGTCGGTCGACAGCAAATCGCGTAAAGCAGTTCAATGCATTCTTTTTAAAATTTATGCAATTTGGCGCCACTGAAACGTTATTTTTCATTCACATTAGAGTAATAAGTCATATCACTTGATAACATTAATTTCTACACGAAATTTTGTGGGGAAAAAAATACTGTCGAACCTAAACGACACCTATTAAACGAGGAAACTTACATTCGCACCGTCAACGCTCTGTTCACGTACCAAATTATTTCAAAACATTACTCCAATTAATAAAATTGAAGTATACAGTGTCTCGCTGTATGAGTAAAAATACATGCCCGCACGTATTAAGAAATTACAATTTGCTAGAGCCAAATACTTGTTTATTTTGCGCTTAATGGAATAATTTTTTACGTAGATATTTTAAATAATGGGTTCATGTGCAAATACAAAATATTTAACTACATATATGTTTGAAAGTGTGTTTAGAAATTTTAGTTGTAGGAAAAATTAATATTACTGTGGAATAGTATATTGTAAGCGGTTAAAATGTGCTATTGTGAAACTAAGAAATTTTTACAAAGTTTTATTACTGACATACTGTATTTATTTTCGGATAATACTGAGACTTAACATTTGTCTAAACGTTAATCACATTAAAAATAAAGAACACTATCTTAGTAACGAATCTAAATGTATTTTTGTCATTATTAATTCAGATGTGCATATTTAAAATTGAGCTATAATATAATGTCGAGGGTGAGTTTCAGGCTAGGTATCCATTACCGTATTTAGAGAATTAATTCTTATTAACGTATTAATCATGGAACAAATGCTGTATACGAAGGAACCTCTTTCTGCAAAAAAAAATATATTTAAATATTTTTGATAAATAAATTTATTGTTTATATCTTGTAATGACATTTAAATTTACGATTGCTCTATACAAATATTTCTGTTCGCTTTCTAAATAAGAAACTTTAAAATTAGTGATACGTTTGCTTTGAGATGCGTAACGTTTATCTCCAGGATTAAGATATTTATTTATCCAGTGGTTTGCAAATTAGGAGGCCTAATGTTGAGTTATAACCCAGCGACAAAAGAATTATCTTTAAACATAGGGCTAGGTGTGGATATATATGTGAGATTTGATCTAAAATGCCTGCTGAATAATGCAAAAGCTTTACTATCTTTAAAAAAGACTAAAGATCTGGTGCCAAATATGGAACAACACCTTACCCCCCACACACGCTTTTTATAATCCATTTCCTGTTACTTCCAACTTTTCTGAAGCCCTGCTAATGTTCTACATCCAGGATATTCCTCCACCTGGTGCAAACAAAGCTTTACAGTGTCTACAAAATCACACCAAAAGGACAACACACCGCATTCGTGCACTCTCTCTTCAATAATATTTTGCATAAGAACTATTTACTACTAGGCATTACAGACACGCCTATTTTCTCTCTAGTTTTATTGTTAATCATAAATTAAATATTATAATTTATAAATAAAATTTACGTAAAAGTTCAATTTAATCAAAAATAAGGTATTTTTATGTTAACAGAATTATAAAACGCTTGTGATGCATGGCATATTTAGGAAAGAACCAAACACATGATACATGGGGTGATTCTTCAAAGGTTCAATTCAAAAAGTGTGAAGAAACAGCGAATAGATTATAGTCGTCGCCACATTTTAAAATGCGCAACGAATTTCTCTACCTCAGTTTCGAACTCCTCTCCCCCCCCCCTTTTTTTTCACTCCATCAGCCACCGAAATTTTAAACTTTTTCTGCACCACTGTTTATTTATACAGCAATATAATATTTGTTATCATAAATTATTTTTTAAATTTCATTTGATGTTTTTTGAGTGCCCCTGAATAGCGGTAAGGACATAGTTATATTAAAAACGTTAATATTTTAATACTAGCTCACTTTGAGGGAAATATGAGGCTCCCTTCCCCCACAAATTATTTTTGATACCGGCTGCCCTGCTACACTACGTTAGAAAACCGCTGAAGTTATCATCACCTTTTGTAAAATGACTAGCGTAATTCCCTTGCTATACCGATATCACGAATGTAAATCAAACGTGTGTAAGCTGTCCCTTTGATTGCTTTCATAGAAATACATTGGTAATCATAACTATTTCCTCGGAAATGTGGGACATTAGTTACGTGCTTTGAGCAGTGAAATTAATATAACAAATTCCGTTCTCTTTCATGATTTCATTGCTGCGGTTTTATGGTACTGTGAAATCGGTTCGTGGTTTTTGAGTGATATTCATGATTTCTACAAAAAAGCATTAATTTTTAATTAACAAAAATGAAAACACGCTACCACGAGTTTGTATGAAATTGGCAAAATATATGTTTAAAAGTTGAAACTGTAAAAAGTTACCATTAAAAAAACCTTGAAAAATTCAATTTTTATTAATACTTGAAAAAGGCACTAACAAAATTTAAAATACATATTTATATATAATATGTTTTTTTAAATTAAGTTGATTACGACTGTATTTGTTGGCCGCTGAAAATACATCTTAAACTTTTAGAGTGTAGTGTCGTACGCTTAACTTTACTTACACATCCGTGAAATGTTTCTTCTTTCGGAAAGATATTTTTTGTTCCAGTGAAATGAATCCTTTGCCAGAATCGTATTTTGTACACATCAAACATCTCTTTGAGTTTCATCATTACTACATATATATGACTTTTGCGAGTTCAGAAGTTAATACCTCGAGTATGTTTTTGTGAACCCTAATTAAAAATTCTGTGTTTACAGTTTAACGTAATTATATTTCTTCTCCTCCTGTATTTTTTTCAAGTGGATTATCACAACTGAGTTTTTCATTTATAACTTTTAAGGCGATTGTTTTTAAAATGTTTCGCCCTCTGGTTGAAAAAAAACCCTACTTTATACAAACCACACAAAAGGTACGGACGATTGTTTAAATTCCAGTGTTGCTTTTGACTCCATGAAACTTTTCTACGAGAGGGCTTGGTCGAATTAGCACAGTTCTTAAAGTCTGAAATGTGATAGACTGCATTACTGCAACAAACAGCATGCGTAAAAGAATAATTTTTGCTTTGAACTATTGCGACATTCGTAACAGATGAAATGAAAAATCGTGTACGGAAAAGGAAATAGTATTCTCAAACTGTTGCAAGTTATAAGAGCTTTAGTAGTCTTATATCGGTTATTAATCATTTTTCGCAAGGTGTAAACACCGTGAATACGATTATGTAATCGTAATATGAATGGTAAGAATATTTTATTGCTTGTGATCTTTTAATTATTTTGCCACAAAAAAAAAGGGGGGGGGAGAAGTGATTTACTTAACTAATATTTCGGACACCCGTAATTTCTCAGCTTTGTTGTATGTCACGAGAACCTAGACTTAGGGCGTGGTTATACCATGTTGAACTGGTTAATGTGAATATGAGCATTACGACACTTTCAATAAAATGGTTACCAAAGTGAATATTTTCATATAGTTACATCTCTTTGACTTAGTGCTAACAAAATTAATTCGAAGCTAAAAATCTTACTTGCATATCATACTTGTTTGTCGAGTATTTTTTATTTTAATACAACTTACTAACTTTGAATGTGATAGTAATATCAACAAATGCAGAAGTAAATCACGCAAATTCCAGCCATCTTAATAACACGGTTCACTGTTTATTAACTTCATATCAACAAATTGGAGCGCGAAAAAGATAGAAATTATTTCTAATGTATTTACTCAATTTACCCTGCACAAGAAGTGCACAGTAAAAAGTTTTTGTAAGCCGAGCTAAAATATTTTTGTATGAAAACAAGCTTTTGTAATTTTACAATAAATCTTGTAAACTTGTTTTATATGTGAACTTACAAGACCAACAGCAGTACTTCTATATAAAAATCCTGGCAGAAATAGTGATATTCAGTGAACTCTGATACCATTTCAGAAGTTCAAGTTAAGATGTGTGCTAATGCCCGATGAGTTATCACTTTCGAGAATCCACTTACCGTGAGGGCCACTTCTTACCTGGGACGATGGACAAAGTGCATTCTGACCGGTTTGAAAAGAATGTGTTTCCCCAAGTTACATTTATTTTGAAACAGTACAGGCTAGAATTTGTAGATTTATGTGATTTTAGCTGCGAATGTACGAATATGTACTTTTCTCTTAGATCTTTAAAGAAATATTCATATTTATTTCTTAAAACACATTTGTATTCGTTCAACTTTTTTTTAGACACCTAAAAGTAAAATGTGTGTTGCGAAATAGGCGTACAATCCATTGGTTTCACATGACTTCCTTTGAATAAAATTTGATAAGTGACAAAAATAATCAACAAAATGCAGAGTTAAAGAAAATGAGCACACTCCGAAAAATTGAACAGCTTTCAGCAGGATTTATATTCGCCCGTATGTACAAAGTTATCTCTATTTTTACGTAACACACTCCTCAGTTTGCTACCAAATTTTTTTAAAATTTAAAATGTTATCACAGAAGGCCTTTTTGTGAGGAGTACCAGAAATTAGATGGGTCGTACGCGATTTGTTTCTTGGAGTGATTTGAGAGGGTAAGTTCGTGCAATAGATGAATGGTCCACAAGAAGTTTCGTGAAGTGCTTCGATAAGTGGAAACATTTTGCTGCTGGGCATCGAAGATGTCCGTGAGTGTGTCGCTAGTTCGAGCGCCGATCAGATAGCGCAATATTCTTGGCCATGTAGGCATGCTCGCGAGCATGCGCTGTCGATGGTCGATGGTGTGTTCACCAGCGTTCGATCGTCTGGTTCAAGACTTCGCCAGGGAAATGGCTTTCCAAACATCATCCGCCGCGTGCCATATGACAGAAGTATAGCTACGGGACCTTCAAATGGTTGATACAAAACGCGAGTCGCAATGAACGCAATGAGTTATCTGCATGTATATACATGGGTATTATAATGCCGTCGACGTTAGTTTTTATTCAACCAACAAACGAGTAAACTCTCTGCAGGAGTCAATCTTGTCAGGATCGTTCTCGTCAGGAGTCGGTCGACAGGAGTCACTCTAAGTGTATGAATTTCTTTTTGTATGAAGATGCTGCAAGCTACGAATGATGGGAAATCGAGTATGCCGAGTACGACTACATGCAAACCTTCACTGATTGGGCAAAAATTACTTGGAAAACCGTGTTGCTATTGTGCCAAGATCTTTGGTAAAAACTGTAATACTCGGCGACATGAGAAGAGTGTTTGGTTGAAAAACCCATCTCGTGCGATTCTTAGCTGCTATAAAATTCTAGGCAGTTCGCTTGAAGTGAGTACTGGCAAGTGTGGTTTCTTTCGCCCACTGAGAAACCGTTTGTGACGACACTGGCACTTCATGTTAATGTGCTGCATAATATGTCCGCAGAAAACGAGGGAAGTATGGACCACTGCACCGTAGTGGTGCTCTGGTCGGAATACTCGTCTCCCACGTTGGCGAGCCGGGTTGATTCCCGGCGGGGTCCTACCGGATTTTCGCTTGTGAGAATCGTGCCGGACGATGCCGCTGGTCGACGGGTTTTCTCGGGGATCTCCCACCTCCACTGCCATCTCATTCCAGCACTGCTTCATACTCACCTCGTTTCATCCTCGTCGGCTCTCAAGACCTTGATGTTAAGAGCCACCCCAACCTTTCCGTTTCCCTCTGCACCAATGCACTCTGATGATCGTTCTAGACCTATGAAATAATAATTTTCACACCCAGCGATGATATACTCGTACAACATCCTACATACAGTTTGGAATATTTATTCTAGGTGCTTCACTTATTTTAATAATTTAATGTATATTATAATATTAGTTGCCGAGGGAAAACATCTGAAAAACCATCCAGTTGTCCTGGACTAGACTCATTAAAGTAATTGCAGTCTCACAGGCTGATAACTTTGCAGGGAAGATGCTACTACGCCAATGTCAGCTGGTTGACAGATTTGCGTGGACTTTCAAAGGACAAGTATTCACTGTCTTATGTTTCCGTCAAACATTGTCCCATAGGCACTCAATCAGATAGTTTCAACATAATATGTTTACTGAATATTAAAGTAATCACCCATTAGAAAACAATGCTGTAGGCTACCTCAGTACTAAAATCATGCGTATAATGTATATAACTATATGTATCATAGTGGTACATGTCGCGGGTTTGCGTTGAACTTGGTATGAGTTAATTGACTATAACCAAAGAGAGACATTGAGAAGGACGTTAATTAAAGTTGAAATATACATTAAATATTGCTCTCACTGAGAAATAAAAAAAAACAATAGTAGAGATAGATAAATTAATGCTGCAAATAATAGCTGTGTAAATAAATTAAACATAACTTTTTGTTCTTTTATTTTTATCAAACCTCCATCCTTCACGAACTCAGATACACCCCTCAGGCATCTTATAACAGTGGTGTCAAAAGTGGGATGGAGGCATTTAAATCATTCAGTCCCCGTGTCCACGATCGAGAACATTTTGCACTCGAAGGAAATTTATACACTGGAGAGCCAAAAAAAAACTGGTTTAGGCATGCGTATGCAAATAACAGAGGTATGGAACCAATCTGAGTAACGCGATGCAGTTGGCAGCGCCTATATAAGACAACAAGCGTCTGGCAAATTTGCTAGATCGGTTACTGCTGCTACAATGGCAGGTTATCAAGATTTAAGTGAGTTTGAACATGGAGTTCTAGTCGGCGCACGAAAGATGGGACATAACATCTTCGAGGTAACGATAACATTTGGATGTTCGCGTACGACCATTTCACGAGTATACCGTAAATATCGGGAATCCGGTAAAACATCAAATCTTCGACATCGCTGCGGCTGGTGAAAGATCGTGAACGAACGGGACAAACGATGACTGACGAGAATCATCAAACGTGATAGACGTGTAACCCTTTCTCAAATTGGCACAGATTTCAATGTTGGGGTATCAATAAGTGACAGCGTGCGAACTATTCAACAGACCATCATTGATATGGGCTTTCGGAGCCGAAGGTCCACTCGTGTACCGTTATTGACTGCACGACACAAAGCGTTAAGCCTCACCTGGGCCCTCCAACACCGCCATTAGACTGTTGATGACTGAAAACACGTTGCCTGGTCTGACGAGTCTCGTTTACAATTGTATCGGGCGTAAGGACATGTACGGGTATGGAGACATCCTCGTGAATCCATGGATCCTACATGTCAACAGGGGACTGTTCACGCTGGTGGAGGCTCTGTCATGGTATGGGGCGTGTGCAGTTGGCGTGAAATGGGACCCCTGCTACATCTAGATACGACTCTGACAGGTGACAGAAACGTAAGCATCCTGATCGATCACCTGCACCCATTCATGTCCATTGTGCATTCCGACGGACGTGGACAATTCCAGCAGGACAATGCGACACCCCACACGTCGCGACAGTTGCTACCGAGTGGCTCCAGGAACACTCTTCTGACTTTAGACACTTCCATTGGCCACCTAAATCACCAGACATGAACATTATTGAGCATATCTGGGATGCCTTGCAACGTGCTGTTCAGAAGAGATCTCCACCGCCTCGCACTTCTATGGATTTGTGGACTGCCCTGCAGGATTCATGGTATTAATTGCCTCCTGCATACCTTCAGACGTTAGTCGAGTCCATGCCACGTCGTCTTGCGGCACTTCTGCGTGCTCCGGGGGCCCTACACGATATTAGCAGCTGTACCAGTTTTTTTGGCTCTTCAGCGTAGAAGGCACAATACACAGCAAGAAATCAGTAACTGGTGTTTTGAGCATCTTTCTTAAGGGAAATATGATTTTCTGACATTCATGCGCCTCTTATTTGTGAACGGCCAGTGCTGGCAGCAACGAACGCGCATTAGGTTGTTAATTGGTTATGAGAAGCACAATTGACACAAGTACAGCGCTTATTAAAATATTGAACGATTGCCACACTTGAGCTCGTAAATTAATTCGACACTGAACGGGTTAATTGTTAATCAAGTTAGACAATAGACTAGTAAATAGTGATTAGAAAAATTAATTAATTAAGACTGTTTTGTTTAACCATGACAGTGAATGCTAACTAGAAAAATTTCTACAGAACTGGAAATACTGCGAGCATTAATTGAGGGGCAAAGTAGCCAAGTGAGCGCAAAAGCAAATAGCTTGAAGGAAGATATAAATAATCAAATTAGCACTGTGAAGGAAAGTGTAAATGAAACTGTAAATACCCTAATTAGTTCTGTATTAATAGTGTAAAACGTTAATGTAAATAGCCAGATAACTAATGTAAGTGAGTTAGCATATAACAAAATAGACACTATAGATGAAAATGTAGACAGGAAAATAGAAAACATTAGTGAGTTTGTGAATACGAGAATGGTGAGTGTAAATGGAATAGTGAACAGAGTAAATGACAGGATGGACAGTATCAGCGGAAGAATGGGCAGTGGCTGTGAAAGGTTAGACAGCATCGAGAATGAATTGAAACAGATGATCATTGGATTAGAGAAGGAATTGCACGAATCTCTTCAGCAACGGAGTCCCAGTATCACCACACCGTCAGCTGACAAAGTTGTTGCAGCAGTGCAAACCGTAACCAACACAGCAACTTCGGTGTCAGAAGCTCTGCAGCATTGGCGTCGCGCAACCAGGAGTGGGGAAGAGAGTCTCAATTAAGCCAGCCCCTTATGATGGCCACACATCATGGCGGGAGTACCAACACCATTTTGAAATAGTCGCCACCCTGAATAACTGGTCAGCCGAACAGCGGGCTTACAACTTCGCCGTTGTACTGAGAGGCCCCGCACTGAGCATACTACAATCTCTGCCAGAACGACGTCGACTGGACTACCCCACACTGGACTGGTGTCGGCCTTGGAGTTACGTTTTGGCGACAGATACCTGCGACATGCCCACCATGCACAGCTGCGAAACCGCATCCAGCGATCCGGGGAGCCACTCCAGGGCTACGGCAAGACATCGTGCTGCTCGCGCAACTATCTCTGGAAGGGTGCTCCGAGCACGTGCGCGACATCATCGTAGTCGGCTTCTTCATCGATGCCATCGCCGACACATATGAACGGGAAACGGTACGTCTGGCTAAACCTCATCATATGCAGGACGCCCTGGCCCGAGCACTGGAGGTGGAGTCAGCAAGACAGGAGCCCGCATCCCGACGTTCAGTACGGGCAGTGACGCTGAACGAAGGCGACGAAGACAGCATGAAGAAGACACTGCAGGAGTTGCAGTTGGCTTTGAGGGACATCGCTTCCAGGGTCCGTGCTACAGAGCTTTGCCACCCCCCACCCAAACGATGGCAGTGTTGGTCATGTGGACAGCTGGTGCGCCTGAGAGCCTACTGCCTACAACAGCAGCAGAAACAGCAGCATCAGTGGGAAAAAAGACAGCGAGGTGAAGAACAAATGGCTTCGACGAACACGTGCAAGCACTTGCATGAAGAAATTTGTAAACTTCGTGCTTATGCCCAACAACTGAGAAACCTCATCGACGAGCTGATTCTGCAAACTGCTCATCTCACAGAGCAGTTGGAAAATGCACATGATGACCTGCAAGTGCTGTCCAGATGCCCTGTACAATGTTCATACTGTGCCACATAGCAATGAAAGGAGACCATGGCATGGAGCGAGTGATGAGATAGTCCCTCTCATCAGTCTTGCGGAGTAAGTGGTTGGGGGGGGGGGAGAACCAGCTACATGAGCTAAAGAAGAGGAGTGAGGTAGTTCAGTGTTTCAGGGTACATCAGACGATGATCTAGTCACAACCTGCAGCATCCACCGCAATTACCAGCACTTGTCAGATTGGTAGGCATAGTCTAAAGAAATATGGAAGGGAAATTATGTAGTTGCATCATCTTTTTAAATTAGTAATGAAGGAATTAGTCCTTCTGTAAGGCACATACGACCTAATAGTGACAGGATAAAGACCCAGTATGATAGGAGAATGTCGGGCGAAGTATTTCAGAAAGAACAACCGGTATGGCTGTACAACCCGCATAGAATAAAAGGGTACTTGAACGTACAGAAATTTTGGGAAGCCCCCTACAGTACCATGAAAAAGTTCAATAGTGTGGTCTTTCGGATTTGTCGCCAAGGCTCTCGGGCGGAGCCGAAGGCTGTCCACATCGAGCGACTAACATCGGATGTTGCAGAGACAGTTCGGGAGGAACAGACTTCAGGAAAGGGCAGTGTTAAGTGCCGCTGGTCTAAGTTGACCTTGGCCCATCCCGCGCGAGCGAGCGGAAGAGGAGGACAGAGAAGTTATATGATAATGGGCGGCAAGTCAATTGAATGTTTTGAATGGCAGGCAAGCGATTAAACAAGAAGCGCGTATATGCTATCCAAAGCATCCCGCCGCGCGCTCCAGGCCTTCGCTGTATTTAATTTCTGCGTTTATCTGAAGAATACCCTGGATTACTGACCTCGTTCCTCTTAGGGTGACCTGGGGTACGTTGAACCTTCCAGATGGTCAGGGCGACTGTCATAAAAGCGCGTCGCGCCCCCGAGTCGGGAGTTGATGAGTGGAGTGGAGTGGAGTGGAGTGGAGTGGAGTGGAGTGGAGATGACAGTTGGAAGTTTGGGCGATTGTGCAGCATCGAGCGAAAGACGACGATTGAGAAGAGCAACGAGTAGCGCCGGAAGTGACCAGCGGGAGGAAACCTGCGAGTGCGAACACCAGAACAGTGAAGAGTACGACTGGCAGGCTGGACTTTTAGACTAGATGCGTGATTTAAAGATATTTTAAATGATGGAAACAGATAGACTGAACGTGCGTTAATGATGGGTATGAGTTAATTGACTATAACCAAAGAGAGAGATTTAAGAAGGACGTTAATTAGAGTTGAAATATACATTAAATATTGCGCTCTTTGTGAAATAAAAAGAGTAATCTTGGAGATAGATAGATTAATTGAGTAAATATTAGCTGTGTGAATAAATAAATTTAAAAAACAAATTTTTTTCTCTTATATTTATTAAGACGACCACCCCTCACGAACTCAGATACGCCTCCCTCTGGCGTCATGTAACAATATATTATGCACGAAAACGATGGATATAATTCACTTATTTTCTGTGTTTGAATATTTTTTATGTCTTATTCTGAGTCACTGCAAAATTCAATAAGTTATGCAATTGTATAATTCAAAAATAGCAATTTTCCGGTTTGTTTTTTAAAAGCAATTATCGTAAAACTACACTGCTGTAAACTCAAAGAGCAATTGTCAAAACTCTGTTGCTGAGGTACTGTTAAATATTAAGATTGGTGTTCAGTAGTTTCTTGAATTCAGTTAATTTTTTGCATGAATTTGGGCACGTAGCATCGTCCTTAAGACGCATGTGTACAGATTTATTCAGCAATGTAACGTTGACTACGTAAAACGTAATGAAACGAGACGACTTCCTCGTACACACTGCACGCAACAGTATACAACAATGTGAGACACTAAACGTAATGCAAAATAATAATAAACTGTNTTCCTCGTACACACTGCACGCAACAGTATACAACAATGTGAGACACTAAACGTAATGCAAAATAATAATAAACTGTGGAAGGAAGGGGTTCTGTATGCCTCTGTGTATATGAGGATGACGTTGCGACAGCTGTAGCACGTGTAACGAATTTTCTGGGTAGAGTGTAACCCCTAGCTGCGCAGTCACGATCGTTTAAATTGACTACTAAATTGGTGTGCTTATTGAAGAACAGAATTATTGCCCCTTTTACACCTTGATAACACAAAACAGTGTGAAAACTGGAAATTAAATACACCTTAATGACGTTTGAAGGCAGTCTGGCTAGTTACTTTTGCCCGGCCCCGTCCAGACTGTAAATACGAATACACAAACATTTGATCTTACCAATGTGAAGTAACGTGTACCATTTGTACACCTAGCAACACAGGAGACTGGTAGTAAAAATACTTGGGGGCAGAATAAATACATACACAAACAGGAACATCAGGAGAAAACTTGCTACTATTACGAAATTACAACAATGAGCGACTGTGTTTGAANTACATACACAAACAGGAACATCAGGAGAAAACTTGCTACTATTACGAAATTACAACAATGAGCGACTGTGTTTGAATATTATCTGGAAGTTTAATTGAGCTCTGAATAACTTGACTTTTCCCAGAAAAACAAAATAATTAATCCAGATAGCAATACAAATTAGCAGATTATTTGTGGCTCCGAAAATATTAACCATATAATTTAAATATTTCTGCACGCCAAAGTTCTTATTGTTCCTCCAAAAATAATTACTTTAATGAAAACGTTTGCAGTCAGATGGCGGCAGAGCAAGGATTCAGTTCAGGTTTGCCTTAGTAAATGTAGGAAAAGTCGTGTACGTATGAAAAACAACATGGCGGCGTAAAATGTTGTAGAAGGTTGAATTAACGGTGCTAGGTGAAAAACTTTATTTGTAATTTATTAGCTGGAATTAGTGATCAAGCGTAGAATTTCCATGATCTTGAAGTTCCCGATGATCAGGTACGTCGACGGGGCATCTCTTCGGCTGCGCGGCAGCCATAGGTGACGTCTTCCCTATGTAAGCACACGGCTTACGGTGCTAGCCTAGTATACAGTTCGATGGCATCTTAACGGATCTCACGAGTTTTAGCTAACCTCTCTGAAAGCTACGCGGAGGGGGCTAATACAGGCCTACTTATTGCTCTAAACACCCCGCGTCTTCGTCTCTGGTAGACAGCTTGTTAAACATAAAAATTACGTGTTAGTAATTACTCATTATTATAGGTCGAAAAACTCTCGTCCAAAACGCAACGATATGATACCTTGTACAAAACGAGAAAAAATATGGCTTATAATTATTAAGGCTCGGTTTCATGTATTATGCAGAAATTCTTCGTTTTCGTGTCATAATTTTGGATTCAGCGTAATTACTGACAATGCAGGATTATAGAGAATTTACATTTTACGAGTTAAAGTGGTTGTACTTAATTTTCATTGTTTGTTAACTGCTAGTTGTAAAAAGTCAAATACTTATTTATATGTTATCAATATGTTAATGATTTTTTTGGAAGCAGCAAATAACACGAAGTAAAAATTATATTCAAAACTATTGAACAACTGGTAAATTGTAAATTTTCTATAATCGAGCATTTCCAATACCACCACTGAAACTGAAACTATGACTCTAAAACGAAGAGTTTCTGCATAATAGGTGAAGCCGAGCCTTGTGGGAGATTTTATTTCAAAAAATGATAACTACATGGGATTAAACAGCAAATTAATCGTACGTGTTTTCTTGAATGGGGAACTGCAATCTGCGAAAGTATGATGAATATTATCACCTCACTCTTAATTATTATTTTTTAAGGGGGTGCAAATTTNGAATGGGGAACTGCAATCTGCGAAAGTATGATGAATATTATCACCTCACTCTTAATTATTGTTTTTTAAGGGGGTACAAATTGTATTGTGCAAAATTTTGAAACTCTGGGCTGAGAGATCAAAAGTTTTAATGATGGGTGTGAAAGATCGTGTTAAAACTAGCACGAAAAATTGCCTTGCTGTAACACTTTCAGTGAACTGTCTTCGAGAAAACCTTCTACAAAGTTTGAAACGGCGCGTGCGGTTGATTTTCCTGCCAGCTTGAGTTCTGTAGGCAGGGTTATTTTCTTAATGACAGGAAATGAAACCACCCACGAAATTGTCACAAATACCAGACTTTAAGAAATCACTACTTTTTTTTCAGGAATGCATTGTTTCATCATAAATACAAGTTACTAAGTACTTTTAAAAAAAGTTACTTGAAAATCTCTGTTTTCAAGGACGCTTAACATCATTATGCCTTACACTTTTTTTTTTAATACTGCGCAAATAATCACTTCACAGCATTTTGACTTGGAAGTTTAGAATATTCGTTTACATTATATTACCTGAACTCATCTATAGTTGCAGATATTTTTTTATCCAAGCTCGTTAAATTCAAACGTTATGCTTATAGACATTTTAAATTTGTTTTACGATTTTCACAGTTTCAATCGGCATTTGTTTGTAACAATGGCAAAAATAAATGTAAGAGACATCGCAGCTATCTACGTCAGAGCGTATAAATTCCTGGCACAGCAATGTCCAGTTGTCCACTGTTTTTGTCCCTACCATTTCTTAAAACAGTAAATAGAATGCTCCTAGAAATTTGGCTAATACAAAAACTGTCGAGTTTCAAGAGCCCGGAAAGTCTCGCGAATCTCACAGTAAGAGTTTTCTGTTTTACTTGCGAGGATATTTAATTTAATAGTCTTTGGTCAGTGCGCAAACCGTTAATTCTCAACTCGCTCCATTGTTTGTTTTCCGGCGTAAAGTAAGTCTTTTCGACCACATTATTAACGCTAAGTGTTTTTTCCTGTTTTTTTTTTTTAAATTTCCGCAATAGCTAAGTTTTCTGAACAATAGCACGAAAAGAAAAAAAAACATGAAATACATTTGGCTATTATTTTGAAAATAAATACGTGAAACTCGTCTTCGCTTCGTGCCCGCCTCAGGGGTTT